>CAHIKZ030001362.1:0-62500 GCA_903632075.3 Acanthosepion pharaonis | reverse complement strand
CTTTTTCTTGATTTTTTCCTATTAAATATTAGTTATAAACAAATTATGACATTTATTTCGATCACAAGACAGTAGTAGTTTTGTAAGATTTTATGTGTATTAAATACATATGTTTGGTTTCACTGCATCAGTGTGTCAGTTGTTTAGCAGTGCATCCTGCTTATTGCATTCATGGCTGTATGTGTAAAAATCAACAAAGCAGAAATAGATACAGGAAATATGTACAATCATTACAGATTAATCAGCAATTTTTGTTTTATTGATATACATCAGAAAAATTTTATATGACTTTGTACAGAGTGTATTTTTAAGTAACTAAATTTAGCCATGTGTCTATATATGGCAGTGAATGTTGAACAGTTTCTTCACAGATAAAGGGGAGATTGAGGCAACAAAGATGTAGTTCTACAGAAGGATACTGGGAATACCATGGATAGAAAATGTGAGCAATGAGGAAGTTTAAAGGAAAATAAAAAATAAAGAACATATATACCTAGATTCATAAAAGCATTTTGAACACATGACAAGAAAAAGGGCCTGGGAATTTGACAATTAGTTCTTTGGATAATTAGAACAGCAATTAGTTTGAAATTGTTTCTGATTTTAACAGCAAAAAACATCAGAAAATAAAATAAAAATATTATCTTACATTTGCATTTAAATATTTCAAAAATTCTTTTCATTTGTTAAAATTACATTTTCTTTGTAGAGGATATGAATGTGAATATATTTAGGGTGGGCAGGGAGAGAAGTATGTAGATACTTGCAAAATATTTATCTAATTTATATCTGATGTTTACATTTACTTAAATTTATCCAAGTAATATATTTTAATATAAAATTAATAATTACTTGGAAAAAATATACAAATTTTCAAACATATAATGCAGCATAAAATATAAATAAAACTAATGGTGGAAAAAACTATTCAGACACGATAAAAAAAAAAAATAATGCAAGAATTATTTTAAAAACAATACATATTTGTTTGCATCTGTATAGAAATTTTGGAATTTTCCAGTAATACTTCACTAGGATATGATGTTAAGGAGCTTTCAACCAAACAAAATAAAAATGATTTAATTAAACATGACTACAGGGCAATTTCCAAAATGTTAAATATCCCTGCCAGTGCTACTGGATAAATTAATATGAAGTGGAAGAAATTTGGTACTACTAAAATAATTCCTTGAACAGATGCTTCCTAATGCTTTTACTACTAAAAGAAAACTTGTAATAAATTGTACAGGAATGGTTGAAAATCCTATATTCCATAGAAGAGAATACTGTTCAAAATAAGGTACCATTACATATACATATATATTACACCACTGCTGTATATGATAAAAATATAGTTTTAAGGTTTGCTATATTTATGGGTAAAAGTACTCAATATCAGAGATAGAGTGTATGTAAATATTGAGTAAGGTCAACAGCGACAATCTGTTTCATACTTTAAACCTAAAGTTTGCATTCAAGCACAAAATCATATCAACAAAAAATTCTTTTAGGAAATGATAAAAGACTATGAAGTCAAGAAACTTAAAAGTTTTAGATGCAAACACTTGATAGAGGACCAAAATACCATAACTTTATTATTACATTTAAATTTGAATTCTTATTTTCATTCACTTGATATTTTCTCTGTAGGAATTAATCCAAACTTCAGAAAATTAATTCAAGTCATTTTCATAATATTAATATTATGTAAAGAATTCAAATGAGATTCAGATAATACTGAATTTTTTAGAAGTAATTCATGAATCCATATCACACATTAGAATTCTTTTATTGTAAATATTTGAAGCTTATATTTAACATAATTCAGGTTAAAAATAATCAAATATTTCTATTTTATTCATTCATAAACATCTCAAACACAAAAATGATTAATTGAAAAAACTTGTAGAAGAATCAATATAAAAATTTGCATACATATGGCAGTACTATTTATTAAAATTATTTTTACATTACCTGTTTTCCCAATTTCAAGTATTGATTAGAATGCACAAATGCTGCATCTGCACATTTTGTTGTACACTGCAGCAAAAGACTGCTTGTGCATCAGTTCACCTGCAAGTACATTTATTGATCATCATTTATCTGCATATTAGTGAAGTATAGTAAATGCTCGATTTACAGAAAAACGAAAGTGTCTTAGAGAAATTATGAAAAGCAGCAAATTGTTTTTTTCTAAGACTTTAATCTTTATGCTTTCATTTCTAACAAAAATTTTGTTGTAGGAAATAAGTAAAGAAATCAAAAAAAAATTGTAATTATTTTTTTCTGTCATTTTGTACATGTTTGACTTTATAATTCATCAGGGAGTATTTTTTCTTATTCTCTGCAGAATATGGTTTTCTTCTTTCAGTTGCAATTTAGTAGTGTGCATAGGTTATGTATGCATGATAAAATATACTACTCAGCTGATAGAACTGAAAGGAAAGCAGTGTAAAAGGTTAAGCATTCTATTCCAAACTATCAGGTTGATAACTTCTGCTACTTTTGCAAAGAAACATTATTTCAGATCAATGTCAAAAGAATTCTATTTAATCTCAAGAGGAGAACAAAGAAAGCTAAAATGTCTAATAATTTGTCACTCAGTATAACTTTCATAAAATACAAATAATACAAATAGGATAAAAATGGAAGTTTATTCTAGAATTAGACATTATATTGTGATAGGACAAGAAGACCATTTTTTATGGCAAAATATAACAGACTCTCTTAATTAAGGAGTATCTTGTCTTAAGAAAATTTTCATTAAACTGTTTGGTAATCCATAGTTATCTTTTTCCTTTCGTGATTTCCTTTCTTTATGAAAATCAAGGGAAATTGTGAGACATGTCTATCAGATTTAATTAAACATAAGTTTGAAGAAATATGAGAAAGTATAATGCAAATAAATATTGCTGATATTGACATGTTTATAAAAAGAAAAAAGATGATTCCAAAATATTTTGTATTGATTAATTACATTTTTTTAGGAACAATTACATGTTTCATTGTAAACAACATGTAGTAACATGAATTCCTGATTGGTTTGTACAGCAGGCATATTGTACAAACTTGGTTTTGATTATTTGCTCTGTATTTGCATCTGGGTGTACACAGTTGAAATTGGTAACACTTAAGGTCTTTCTAGAAAAGCAGTAAGACAACCAAAGAAATTATTACTGTAAGTTCATCCTATTTGCAGATATGTATTTTAAATACTATTCATCCTTGTAGGAAAAGCAATTGGCTTTATCTTAAAGTTGGTGCTTGTTAGGTAATTTTATGGTAACTAGAATCATTAATCAGGCTTAGGATATAGTATGATGTGTCACATTGAAAATGATTAATGAAATATGAGTTATCATTTAGCTGCCTTGTATTATAAATGTATGAAGAATCATTTTGAAACATTAATAATAAACAATAAGTAACATAATAGACAACATCTGATACAGTTACAATATGTGAGTCTTGCATGAGACTTGCATATTCCCTCAGAAGTAAATATTAGAATTTTCTTGTTAATGTTCAAAATCATTATTGCAATGTTAAATGCTTATAAAACATTTGTTTTTAATGTAGCCACTTCTTTTTCTCTTTTCAACTTATTTCTTCTAGCATTTTGTTTACCTCCACTAATTCTCGATCAAACAGAATATGTTGCAAGATGAATATTTTAAGTAGATGTCCTTCTCTCCAAAACTCTTTTTTTTAATTACTTCCGTATTCTTTTCGTGCAAACTATTTTTTCCACTTTTACCAATCATTGTTTTAGTTTTCTCTCAGAAAATTGTCTTCTTGCCAAAGGACACTTTGATATGGTATAATGGTTAGCAAGCTTGTCTTATTAGATCAATTATGACTGAATAGTGAGTTCAATCCTCACCGGGTGCCACATAATTTTGGCTTCATGCAACATCAAAGCTATGCTTAAAAAATCACTATAACTCTTTACTCTTTTTTCTATTATGTTTCTCTTACACAAACACTTTTTTACTTTCTACTTTGCTATCAAAGTTTTTAACTTTTACACCTTTCTATTTTATATTTTTCCTCAACTTTTCTTTATTTTCCAATTTTTTTTATTGTTTTTCTTTACCTTTCTTCCAAATATTTCCTTTTCTCTTTCTTTGTCCAAAAGTCTGTTATGTTCAGTTGTTTCCCTCACCATATAGAACAAATAATACACTTAATCTTTTTTCTTCCTTTCATTTTCATTCAATTTTATTCCTCTTTTTTTATTCTTCCTTATTTCTAACCATACACTTTTTCATTCATATTTTATCTTACCTTTTTTCTTCAATTCTTTCTAATCTTCTTTTCTGGTTTTATTATTTTTCTTAATTTTTGCTACAATTTTCATTTTAGAATCACCATTTTTTCATGTATTGTTTCCTTTTCTTTTCTTATTTTCTTTTCTCTTTTCAATCACCTTTTTTTAATTCTCTGACTCCTTTTTTCTAATTTCTTAATTAATTAGTTAATTAATATTTACATATTTTATCTAATTTGTTTTTTACCTTTCTAACCTTTCCTCTCTCTGACCATTTTTTCTGTTCTTACTAAAGTTACTCACTTTTCTGTTTTTCACACTTCCTTAAACATATTTTATCATTTCTCAAAAGAGAGTTATTTTGATGGAGGGCTAATAAGAAAATATTTTTTAACCTTTTAATAAATCAATTCATCTTCCCACAGGTCCTCAGTCTCAACATTGAGGCCTGCATCAAGTGCCTTGAGAAGGCAATGCTGAATAAGTGGTTGGCTGTTGGAAAACCCTATGACTGGCAAAAAGATCTGCACCCTGCCACAAAAGCAGAAGAATCTAGTCATGGCTGTCAGAGAATTTCTTTGACCACATCACCCCTTACATCTGGCCACCTAAATCCCCAGACTGCAACCCCCCCTTGATTATTATGTTTCGGGCACAGTTGAATGAGAAACCAACAAAATGTTTTGTGACACCAAAGATGAACTGAATGTAAGGATTATGGCAGCATTCACCAGCTTAATCAAGGAGACCATCCAGAAGAGTTGCAGGAGATTCCAAAGTTGTCTGGAGGCTGTGGTTGAAGACAATGGCGATTTTATTGAAGAAATTTACTCTCTAGTATTTCAAGATATTTTAGTGCAATTTTGATAAATATATCTGTTAAAATGAGATGTCAGTATTATTTTTCATTTTTGCCTCATTTAGACGACAATTTATCCATCCCACCCTGTAGAATATTTATTGATATTCATTGTTTTATTCTCAGATAAATAAAGATTGCATGAATCCTAAGCAAGATATAATCTCAAAAGAGAAGCAAAATATTATAAAGTTATTGAGTGGTAGGATTAGAATTGTTGGAAACTGCAAAATAGATAAAATCTATCAATTTTATAATCAAATAACAATAAAAAAAAACAATCATTGACAAATAAAAAACTGAATTTACAAATGCTCCAAAAAGAATTAAAAAGTTATTGACTGAGGGAAACATAACTAAAACTGATTTGGGAAAATTAAAAGAGTAATAAGGAAGTAAAACAAATTGACCAACAAGAAAATATTTAAAAGGCTGATTTAAAAAAGTAAACAGAGAGAAAAGATGCTGACTGTGAAGAACATTAATTGAAGACATGAAAGCAACCAAACTTCCATCTTTAATTTAACATCACAAATAGAAACAAGTAACATGGGCAAAAAGCATAAAATAATAAATTTCTCAATAATTTTAGTGACGAATACAGAGCTACATTGGATAGGAATGATCACTAATCTGGAAGTTGTGTCCTTCGTGTTAACCAATACAACAATAATTAGAGTAATATTCTGAGCTAGTACTGTAGGCAGTAAAACTACAGGTCAAATTGATAATGGTTTAAGAGAAATGCAGAGAGTTATTGTAAATGTAAGAAGACATTTTTTGAGTGTTACAGGCCACAATTAACAAACTTCATGTGAGGCAATACTTTTATATTGTTCACCTTGCCAAAAAAAGTTTAAAAGATACCAAATTAATGAAACTGCTACCAGCTCCTGTATATGAGAATGGAAAACAATTTGCAAGCAAAGAATATCTCTTACAAGTAACATAATCTGCTGCAAATAAAAATGAATAAAATTACATGTTGAAAGACTGATGAAATCAAACTATCAAAATGTCCATTGTAACATATAAATTAATAAAATCATAATTTACTCAAGATAGTTTTTAATAAAACATTTCTATTTACATATGGACTATTGTCCTTATCTTTATCGTTGCTATCACAACATTTCAGTCATTGTGTCCTCTGGCCTTCATCAGGTGTATGTTGATACACTTGATGAAGGCCAGAGGACACATTGGTTGAAATGGTGTGATAACAACAACAAAGATAAGGATGACAGTCAATATATGAATAATGATAATTCCCATATCAGAAATTCAGATAAAAATGTATCTCTATGTTTATTTTATAAATAAAAATTTGTGTTGCAATTTATTTGCATAATAAAACCTGACACACCCTATAGAAGTTGTTATGAATATTTTTTACTGAAGATAAAGTTACATGATAATGTTATTAACATCAATTTGTTAATGCTTGTTTTAATAATAATAATGCCTTGCATAATAAAATATTGACATCATGCATGAAAGGTTCACTGACTACTGGTTATATTTATTTGTAACTATGAAAATGAGAATTATATGTGTAAACCAACTGCATATATCCACTGGCTTATAGACAGATTAAATTTTAATTTATAAACCTCAATGCATATTATCTTCAGTCTAAATATACTCTTGACATGAGCAAAAAATAAAAACTTTTATGTACACATTTCCATTTACTGATACAAAATATATAAGCACAGATTTACTCAGATCTATATTCTCACATCTATGGACATATGTACTGAACAGATGGAAATGTGTTTATCCTTGAAAAGAACTATAAAATATACATATGTGTGTGTGTGTGTGTGTGTGCGCGTGTATACACATCAACGTACCTATAAGTGGATGTTATATATACATTTACAATTGGTGGTAATACTTGACTGAAGCAAAGTGCAGCATCACTTGTAAATGCTGCAACTACTATGTTTCTCTCACTGGTATTGACTGACAGATTAAAAAAGAGAAAAGAACAAAAATAGAAAGCATACATTAAAAATATGTCAAAAAAAGGATAGGATCCATTGAAAATTTCAAAGGATTTCCGTTCCATTGGCATAATCATCAATACTGCCACTACTACCACTACTGTCATCATCATCAATAATAGAAAAAATATGTTACTAATATTGTCATCACATTAATACCATCATCAGTATGCACATTTGAGACAAAGTTTTGTCCCTACCACAATTACCATCTTATTATTTTATTTCTCATCAGCAAAATTTCAAAATCAACTTCATCATACCTTGTCAGCATCATACTCATTGAAAAAACAAATTCCATTAACTACTTCAGTTTCCTCATCATGGGTAATCACCATCACAACCATCATCATCTTCACAGCAGTCAGTTGCAGCAGCAGCATCCAAAACTTGTCACCACCCACAGCACCACTAACCCTAGAACCAGTTATTAATTCTGTTCACCCTCATACTTGCTACCTGCTTTGTGTAATGTGCTTTGTTCATATTATCATCAAAAGCAATTGTAATGTTCATCATCATCACTGCCATCATCATCATCATGAATATGTTACATCTTTTCTATCCTCAACTTCCAACAACATGACATTATTATTAGCTTTCACTTCCAAAATACACTGTTACCATTACTAGAATAAATTTATCTTATTAAACAGTATTGATGCTTCACATCTGAATCTTGAAGGGTTTGAGAAATATTAAATTTAGGGCATAACTTTTCATATACTTATATTTAAGATTAAGAACGGTGCACCAAAATTTTGGCTCTGAGTCAAAATTTGTAGAAGCCAAGTTTGTTTCTTTCTCTTGTTATGTTGCATCAACTTCCCCAAAATCAGCAGCTGAGTAACTGTCACTTTTGTCCAGAAATGCACACATCTTAGCATTTTTTAATACTAACATTAGAACATCAATCCTAGGATTAAAATCACTGAAGTCATGATTTCTTTCTAAAAGAACAATAATTGTCATCAACAATAAATTCATCATTTGTATCTTTTTCATCACTGTGTGTGTTTGTGTCTGCGTGTGTGTGTCTGTGTGTGTGCGTGTGTGTGAGATGTATATAATGTTATTCTTTGGATAGGTTCATCACCATCATTGTTGTTATCATCTCTGCTACATCTCTTCACAGTGCTTAACATCTTAGTCATCCATATTTTCATTTTCACAGACTTTTGGAATTGTTCTCATCCACTCCACTCATTGCTGCAACTTGCATTTTCATCACATAATCACAAGTTAAGCTTCATGGTTAAAACGGCAAATCAGTGGCTTTGCATTTTGAGGTTATATTTCATATGATGGATGGCTCTGTTATACAAAATCCATGTGAAGAATAGAAAAATTCTTATTTGAATCTAGATAAAGATTGACACTTCCTGCAAGCAACTAATAATCGTCATCATCATCATCATCATAAATAAATAAACTCATAATTAACTATCACATTGTCATCAGAATTATCATGATGTATACAGTTTTTTTATTTGCTGACACTAGCAACTAAAACTAATATTAGTACTTATAAATGTTATACAGAAAATATATTTAAATAGTGCTTTTTAAGCTTTTTCTCCTCTCTCTCTCTATATATATATATATATATATATATATATATATATTTATATATATATATATATATATATATATATATATATATATATATATATATATATATATAAAACTCAATTAAATCTTATATTCTGAAGTATATGCATTTGTATACATATAAAGTATTTTATGGTATTTGATATATTTGATATGAGATATTAATATATGTACAAATGCAGATGTATACTGTGTGTTCTTTCAGACACATATATATTATTTTTATTCATGTGAACATAAACATTACACATAGACATAAATATATTCATGCTTGAATCTATACTAAAAACATACATTGTATGGAATAAGTAGAAGAATACATTCCTATGTTGAAGTAATAAGTAGAAAATGATACTTAGCACTATTTCATTAATATCTGAATCAATGAGCCAAAAACTGAGTTCCTTTTCAAAAATGTCCACATTTTATTTTGATATCTTATATAAAATAATGTAAGTAAATATAGAAGATGCCTTACTGAGGTTGATCTTTAAAAACGTAGATCTGCAAATGCTTACAAAAATTTTGGTTTCATGTATGCAAACATACTCTTTCTCTTATTTTCTTTTAGGAGTGCCACTTATTCTGCTCTATTAATATCTCTCCCTGCAACCTCTTTTTTGTCTCTTTCTCTCTCCATTTTCCATTTGCAAATCAGTTTTTTTTCCTACTTAAACCACTTTCTATTAGACAATATTATCACAATGTAATTATACTATCAGCATTTTCTTAATCAGTAATTTGTATTTTCCTTTTTTTACAGTTTAGCCTCCATTTCTGTTTTATGTTCAAATTAAATTTATACAGATCTGATCTTTTTTCAGTCTTTCTTTAACATTTTTTAATGAAAATATCTGGATCAAATCTAGTGAAGAGAATAGTTTGATAAATTTTATAATAGCATGGGTGTGGCATAGTCCCAGTACATTTTCATCTTCATGTGATTCATGAAGTGCATCTGAACAGCACATTTAACATAGTAGTTGTGAGGCATGCATCTTTAAGCAGTCTAACATGATGGCATTTAAAACAAAGACTTGTAACATTAGGGGAATATGAAGGCATCATTTTGTGGAATTATATATGAATGTGTGTATGTATGTGAATATGTGCATGCTTTTTATATAAACAGAATCACCTAAATGCATATATGAACACACGTATATATATAATATATATAAGACTCATTCCAAAAGTAATGACCAGATGTTGGCAGTAAAACAGTAGAGGTTGAATCTTCCCACCAATAAAGCATAATTTTTTTTGCCTTGTCCCAGATTGCAGTCTAGCTAAATGGCTTCTGACATGAAAGTTCATAAGAAGTTGAAGTATGTCATTAAATTCCTCCATACAGAACTTTCACAGAACAAGTACAGAAAACAAATGGTGCTTATAAGTACAGTTAGGCAGTGGGTAATGCATTTAAACAGTGGCAACAATGATATATTTAGCAAGCCATGTTCTGGGCAATCCTGCACAAACTCGTGTTCATTACTTCCAGTATTGATAAACAGTGTGTTAAAACTTGCTCTATCTAATCCTCTTATTGTGCATGTGTTGTAAATCCTATAGACATAAAAGAAAAGTATTCATTTCATACATAAATTCATATATGTGTAAATAACTATATTAACTAGTCTCTCATTGCTGAATAAGATTTGAATTGAATCTTGATTATGTATATGATTGTAATATGAAAGGCTTCTATTCTATTAGCATTATTTAATTTTGTGATGGAACACTAACAGGCAATATGTCTAGATGGTGTATAATAGGCATTAATATTTGCAGAATTATTTTCTAAAATTGATGCATATCCACATGTTTATATACAAATATAAATATGCAATCTCCAAATATATATGTGTACACAAATTTAAGATCAAATACATTTTTACAGACACTGGAAAGATTGATAAATAATTCATTATATGTTTTTCTTTATTTTATGTTTTGACTTTAAAATAATAAGTGGTGTAATGGCAGTTCAGAATGAGAAAGTGGGAGTTTGAATTTTAGTTGAGTTAGTTACTTTCATTTATGCATAAATACCCTTGTGAAATGTATGAAACCATTTCTTCTCTCCCCAGCTATGGGTTAAATAGTAGTACAGCCTTATTTGGCAACCATTCTAGAGATGGTGACATGATAAAAACACCCACCCACATCAGTGTGGGCCTCTTGTGAAGATGCAGCAGCCCCATAAAATGAACAGTGACTGAAAATCTTTAGAGTTTTGGGGGTAGCATATTCTGCTGCGGACAGAGAAAGAATTTCTCATCAAATATGTAAACTTTCAACAAGTTTTTCATAACTTAAATTGAATGTGCTAAATCCTTTTGTGAACTACAAGATCTGAGCATTAAAATATATATAAGATCAAGGTATTGACATATATATGTGTGTGTGTGTGTGTGTGTGTGCGCGCATGAGAGTGTGTGTGTGTTATATGGTTTTATGATCACTTAAGCATTAAATAGCTTTGATTTCTATGCCCTCACTCTTAATATCTACAAAGGCTCTATCATTGGTCACTCTTTATTAAATATAAGCAAATTTTAAACAATTGTAATTTTTCTTGTACATTAATAACTAATAAAATTATTAAAAATAAATATCATCATCAGTTTTTTTTATTTATTGAAATCTTTGTGTACCACAAAAATTACTGATTTGAATTTTGTCCATTTTTTCCTTGGTAGGGTTCAGGATGAAAATAACTTTTGGTTTGTCACACATAAAAAAAGAAAACAAGAACACTTAAAAACTTGGCTTTTGCAAAAACAAATGTAATTTACTTCCATAATTTGAATGTAGACTATTAAATAAGTAACAAGTGTAATTAGAAAAAGGAAAAAAAGTGACATTGAAGTTTTCAATTTATTTCAGCAGACAAATACTTCTATTGCATCCATTATTCTAAATCACCTGCATGATAATAATGTTTCCATTATAATTCATGAATTTATTATTATTATCAGTTTTAATACTATCACTTTCTGATGATCATCATTATTGTTCAGTGAATAAAAATGACAATATCAGCAGGAATATGATCATAGCAGCAATTATTGAGTGAGAAAGCATCATGCCAGTAATGTAACACTGGAATACAAATATAGTAATATACTCATCATGATACCCAGTCTGATAAGAATATAGCAGGCATATTATTATTATTATTATTATTTTTTAACCATTTTGCTACAAACAACATCAGTAAATACTACATAAAATAATTATGTTATTTGTATTAATAATAGATAAGTTAATCTAATGCTCATACTTGAAAAATGCAGTAGATATTTTAATCCTATTTAGAAAAAAGAATAGATAGTAATGTGACCTGTTAGATCAATGTTCAAGAGAAAATTATAATGGAAAAAAGATTATCACTGAATTTTCTCCCTTCTGTGCATCATGTGCAAATGTGTGTGTGTGTGGGGGGGGGTATTTGTTTTGTTTTTACACACGGATAATTTTATTCATATGTAAATATGCAAAAGAATAAAAAAGGTTAATATATAATTAGCATTTAAGCTTGTTACCTGTTCAGCTCAAAGACCTTATAATATTGTTCAGTTTTTGCATTTTTCAAATTCAGTACCTTCATGGCTACAATGCACCATTTCAGCTTTTAAAGATTACATAGATATTCTTAATTGCAAAATTTGAAGTTATTATTATGACTATTGTCAATGACTGTAGTCATAGCAATGCTAATTGCTGTGCCAAAAATGTCATCATATATATTTTTATGAATTAAATTGTAATATTATGTGAACATTAAAAATAATGCCATCACAAGTGAATAATAATTTGGTAATCAGGCTTCAAACTTTCTATAATGAAAAACAGAAAATGCAAACAGCGAACCATTTTTAATGAAATTTTTGTTTCTATTTCCTTTTAATGTACCAGATTCATACAAGTATGATATTGTGTACTGTTTTTGGTCTATTTTATTACAAACTCAGATGTGTAGTAGTATAGATATTTAGGTAAGATTATACCCTGTGAAAATCAAATTGCAAAAATTGTACACATAAAAAAACCTATAATAACAAAAATGTTTCATGAAGGCTTGAGTTTGGTCAGAGAGCAACTTTTTCAAAACACTTCATGATGATTATATTAACAGTGACATGACAAAAATGGAGAGGGACTCTAAACAGAACAAATATTTATAATTATTTTCTTTTCAACACAAACATTAATATTTGGACAAGTAATAATAAAATGATAATTTCAATAAATGCCATAATATAAATACAATTATGACTACCATTCTTGTTTTTCTATTGCAGCATCATAATAATGATGCTACTATAGAAGAAAAATATTGATAGGAAATTTAATTCTTACTGAGAGAGAATCTCTGTAAATTGTAAAAGAAAAAATCCCTACTTTGATTAAGATCACTGCTCTGAATAATACAATTATTTATAATGAATCTTTTTTGTTAAATCTTGTTACTCTTTTAGGTAGCACCATTTCAGGTTGGGTATACAGTCCTTTTAGCACTGACCATTTATAGAGAAAATGAGCTAACACCATAGGTCCCTACATGGGCTAATAAAAGTAATTACTTTTTATAACATATTGATGCCTACTTAGAATGAAATCTTAGGTTCTTAAACCTTTAAGATTATGCTTTATCACAAAGTGATGACAGGAAAAAGTTTCTGCAACAGTGACAATTGCAAGTAAATATAAAATATATTTAATCAAGTGGGAAAATGTCCGAGATTGAAATTAAATTTTTCTTATTCCCACCTGAAATAGACCTGCTAATCATTAAGTTTCCTGGCTAATACCTGTAAGTGATGTAGTTAGATGGAATGATTGATCAGTGAGATTAGATTGAAAATGATCTCAGTGCTTCTTTTTAATGTCTAAAACCTAACCTAAAGGTAGAAAAAAAAAACATTTTTTTAAAAAATAATTTATTAAATTTTGTCTTCATTCAAGAACTAAAATACTAACATATACAGCTGTATATAGGTTTATATTTGCATTATTATAATTTTTTAATTCATATCTTTCACAGTGCTAAATTATACCCATGTAAGTAACAAGATTTAAAACACAGCTAGTTCTCTTTTTGACAATAAAACTATTTTACTGTGTAAGACATTACTGCAAATTATGGCATTGTTTCCCCTTTTCTATTTCATAGGGAGACAGTCTATGCTCTGATGTTATAGAATAAAATTAAGTGAAAATTTTTATGTATATCTCTTTATCTGTTAAATCTTTTGACTGTGTGAAGATTAATTTGGTGAGTTAATCCTTTCTGAAAGTTATATTAATCTTATATAAATTAACAGAAATTATGAGATTTATGTTAAACAGTAAGAAAAAATAATGTATTTATATCCATTAATTGTAAATTTAAACAGCCCTCCAACTTCATACTTTGTATATTTATAAGAAATACACACTTTAGATCACCTTTAGTAGGTATTACTTAGATTTTAGTTTCCTCATTACATCATATTTTTGAAGGTATACATACATATACACATACAAATGCAAACAGACAAAACACACATACATACACACACATACATACACACACATACATACACACACATACATATATGTGTGTGCATATTAAAAGGGTTAACTCAGAAGATAAATCAAATGTAATTATATTCATGCAAAACAAGTACACACAGAGCAAACATAATATTATTGAATATATATATATATATATATAATATAATATATTGCATACACACACCTTATATGTAAAAACGTACAACCCACTTCCCAAAATCATTATTCTGATATTTGTTCACTGAAATACTGATTTTAGGAAGTGTGTCATGCCAAGAACTTTTCAGCATCCTATTAGATGTACTCATTCATATATAGATAAGTGTATATAAAAAAAGAATATGCAAATGCATATGTAAGATATCTATTAAAGCCATTTGTTCTTTTATGTAAATACTTTATTGCAACCTCAATGGTGCATCCTGATTTTTACTTTTAAAATTAAAAAAAGAGCCATAAGTATAAAACAGTAAAATAAAATGTAGCCATTGGTCAATAAGATACAGAGTAAATATTCTAAACTTATTTTAGGAAACAAAAAGTATCTTTTGTACCATGAAAAACAGTTGACACCAGAAAATACAATGATAACTTTTTCATACCATTGATCCATGAACCAAATATTAAAATGCTGAACAAATTTTTCATCTATATAGAGGCTGAGATGAAAAATAAAATATTTATGAATACACAAATATGTATAAGTTTATGAAAGGACATACAAATTTAGTCACTTTTCTACTAAATTCATAAAATTTATAATAGTTAAAAGCAAAAATATGATGGTCACTAATAAATATATTTTTAAAGGAGATCATATATATATATATATATATATATATATATATATATATATATATATATATATATATATATGACGATTATTCATAAAAAAAATAATTTGTAAAATAAATAATGGTCTCAGAAAATTTCTATACTTGACATTGTTTTAAATGTTTTAGCATTTATCCAGAAAAAAATGATCCTGCTGAGTTTGTTTTTAGAGGTTCTAATATTAGCAAAAATGGTAGTGGTAAAATTACTACCAAAGGCAATAATAATAATAATAATAATGATAATAATAATAATAATAATAACAATAACAATAATAATAATAGCTGAAATTGTAGCAAACCTAATGACTGCAAGACTAGCAATAATTGTAACAGTAGAAATTATAACAAAAATAGATTTGCAGAAAAATTATTGTAGTAGTTGCAGCTGCAGTTATAATTGCATAAGCAGTTATTGTTATATTAGTAACATCACCATTGGTAGCATCTGTTATAGGAGTTGCACTAGAGCTCTGTTTATGTTACCTTTTACTGTTAAAACAAAATATCACAAATTCTGTCTGCATCAATAACCAGCATTACCAATATAAACTTTATTAAGAGAAATCCATAAGAATGGCAAAATATAGAAATATGAAATTGCTAATTTTTTTCATTCTGTTTATAAGTTATAAAACATGTACTTTGTTTATTCAGTGTTTATGCATTTGCTTGAAGAGTTTGTTGTTGTTTTTAATCCTAAAAGCAGCATCTACTTCATTTTTATTTACAAGTTTATTAACTTATAAATCATTTCAAACAAAACTGTTTCCTTTCAGTACTGATTTTGACTGGTGTATTCCTCAAAATAAAAAAAAATACAGTTCATTTCTAAGGTTTTATTAATTAGTTTGAAAGAAAGCATGATAAATTTATAAGGCATATACTGCAAATGTGTGCGTGCACTTGCACAAATACATGTATAAAACACAATGACCCATAAAAAAGCTGACATTCTGAGAAAATGATTTATTGACTTTTATATTAACAAATTTGATGATCTTATGTCTTATTGTAGCATTTTAAACTTTTCAAATATTTATCTTATAGAAAATATTTATCTTGTATGAATTCAAAATTATCTATTTCACTATTTATTCATCTACACTATAATTATCTGATCAATATATGATGACAGCTTTAGCATATCACATACATTTTTATTAGAAATATTTACAATAACATATTTGGTAGCATGAAATTTTTATGCAACTATATATAATCTTGATACTCATTTCTTCTTAAATTTCAAATAAATAAAGATTTCCACAGGTCTTAGAAAAGCTATAACCTCAAAAGAGAAACAAGAAAGTTATTGAGTGATCAAAACAAAAAGATCTGAGAAGAAAAAGCTTAATAATCAAGAATAGTAGATTGATCTGCAAGAACATGTTTGATAATTGATTGATTTATTCATTTGTTTTTTATAACTTATCAACACTTTGTAGCTTATTTAAAGTTGAAACATTTTTTTGGACTGTAAGAATACTTTTTTGTGAGTGAATATTGCATTAACAAAACTTTTGAGAATAATTTTTCTCAATATAAGCCAAAATAAGCCATATTTAACCCATAGTTGGGTATAGATGATGAATTCATACCTTTCTCAATTCACTTACATGTAAGTGAATGTAATGAAGCCATCTGGAAGTTGAACTCGGCTCTCAAATTTATTACTCTGAACCACTATCCATTGCACCATCTGCACATTCACATGTTTGATAAAAAGGTTGGTTTTGAAAATGTAGATAAGAAAGAAAAGATGCTATGAAGAATATTAAGATATGAAACACCCAAACTACCACCTTTAATATCAGCAATAAAATGTGTAAATTGAACAAAGTATAAAAAATCAATTTCTTAATATTAATTTTTAACAATGAATGTAGAGTGACATTGGATGGAAATGATGACTGAGGTAGAGGTCCTTCATATCAACCAACACACCTTAAAAGATAACAGGTGATAGGTGGTGTAATCTTTTCAGCTAGAATTGTAGGCAGTAAAATTGTAAGTCCCTTCAAATTGATGATGATTCAAGGTAAATGCAGAGAATTATTGTGAGATGTTTTGAAATTGTATTAAATTTTTAAACTAAAGAGCATATTCCTACAAGACAATACAGTTTCACATTTCATAAAGCTGGCAAAAAAGTAATGAATGGAATAGACCCCATCTTCTTTAGGTATTAATTCTTCTAATGTGCTTCATCATTATGAGGATGTATATGAGAATGGAAAAACAATACTCAAGACATTCTCTGGATTACAATACAAATTGCCGCAAGTTATGTTAAATTTGTAAAAGTAGAAAAACTAATCATTTAATGAAAGATATAGAATTTCAGGCATCCCATATTAACATGTATAATAAAATAATTTATTCAGAGATATTAATGTAATAATCAATTATGTTTCTGTTGTTGATATCTTCTAGATTTTGTTGATATCTTCTAGATAAATAAATAAATTATGTTACACGTTGTATAATAAAACATGACAGCCACAAAATAAATTATCAATATATTTAATAAGGATAGACATTATCAGCAGAAATCCATATGATATGTCGCTCATATAAATATATGCTGTATATTTTTAACAACATCATTCAGTTAATACCAATTTTATTTCTGCTTAAAGTTCATAACCAAACTATATTTCTAATGCAAGCTTATCCATTTGCCATGTGTTACAGCATCAGATTTTATTATGTAAGTCAGTTGCATGATATAATCTGATGCTATATACACATGCAAAATGAATATGCTTGTATTAGAAATGTAGTGTGGTTGTAAACTTTCAACAGAAAAATGCTGAATTAGGGAAAAGATCCAAAGTTTATTTTATCCTCATCAAAAATCATCATTACACAAAATAATTTTAATTTAGCCCTTTTTAATTTGCAACTGAATATTGTTATTATTAATATTATAGAAAAATATTTAATATCAGCAGTTGTAATATTTCAAAATGTTTGTGTTGAAAAGTCTTGATAAAGTCACTCATTCTTCCTCTCTCCCTTTATGTGTGTGTGTATAAAGGAAGACAGACAAACATGTAAAGAGATCAGTTATGCAGTGGCAGAGCCAGTCTCTTAATTTGATTCATATTGATATTTTGTAATTTGAAAAGCATACACTTCAGAAGGTTTTTCACAGAGTGGATCAAGTTTGAAAATAATATTACAAAAGGCTGGTTAAATTTTATGAAAAATTTTGAACATTAAAAATTTGTTTTATTTTTGTTTTACATTTATCTATTTGCAATTACCTATTTTTCTTGGTATTCTCATCAAACTACATTACCTATGTTAATTTCAGAAAAAATTGACTAAAAGAGAATTAAACTCATTTCATTTGATTTGAAATTTGTTCTCTATTTTAAAAGAGTGATCTAGATTCTTTGGGTAAAATTTTTTCTTGCAGATCAATCATAATCTTTTCCATATTTTTATCTTATTATTTCTTTTTTATTTTTACTTTCTCTTCTTTTCATCTGATTCAACCATCTTTTTTTCATTTTTTTCATTTTTTTGCTGACTTCTTTGAGATTTTTGCTTTTTCTTTCTTTGACAGATTTCTTTCTTTTTCAATAATATTTCCTTTTTATTCCACAATACATTCTTTCATCTTCCTTATGGCTGTTTTAATTAATTTTAATTTTTGTTCAAATTTATTTTCTTTCTTCATTTTTGTGTGCTTGTGTGTGTATGTGTGTGCATGTGTGTGTGTAAGTGTAAAAACAGACAGTAATAAGGAAATATTTCGTAGATATGTACATTATTATCATTAATATTTATCTATAAAACTTTAATGGGCAATATTCATAGCTAGATAATATTATACCAATATTTGCATCAACTCTATTGTTTGAAGAGTAAAACTCCTGAAAATAGTTGATGTTACTAAAATACTCTTTTGTCATTGTTTCAAGATTTAGTATTAAGGAGATCTGATAAAAAGACTTGGAAGATATAAAATAAACATCAGGTGAAACCATAATCTTTTGAAATGGTTAAGAAAAAAAAATTAAAATTTGGAAGGTGGAGGCAAAAGTAAAAGTGATTGAAAGTGATGATGTAGAACATATAAAGTGGTGCTGAAAAGATCTCAGCTCGACCCACTTTGCAAAATCTGTATTTCAATGAGTAAGAATCAGAAAACTGATTTGGGGAAGTGGGTCAGGCCAAGGACATTTCAGCACCCCCCTCATATAATAGAAAAGAAAAAATAAAAAGTCAGCAAGTAAAAATATTGAATGTGTGGGACAAATAAAATGAAGTCTAAATGCATTACACAAATGCAGTAGATACATGTGTGGATGCATGTATGCATCTGTGATAAACAGAAGAAGGAGAAGGAATTCTGAAATACAAAACAGAGAAGACAGAGGAAGACTAGAGTAAAAGGAAGAGGAGAAAAAGAGATGAGAGCAGTGAGAAGAGATCAAAGGGTAGAGATGATTATTAAGATGAAGAGGAAAAAGAAGGAAGTAGAGAGAGTGTGTAGGTAGGGTAAGAGGTATTAATGGTGAAATAGAGTGAGGATGAATGAAAAGAAAGAAAAAAGTACAAAAATAGAAAACAGTTGAAGCAAAAAAAGAAAAACAAAGAGAACAAGAACGAGACAAGTAAGAAATTGAAATGAAGAAAAAGCTTCTTGAAAAACTTGAAACTGTTACTACTATTCTTTGACCTTAGCCCACTGACCTATCTTAAGCAGAAGGTACTTCATTTGAAAAGAAACTTCTATGATTTTTTAAAAATATTTAATGCTTGTTTCTTTCCAGAAACGCTTGAACATTCCATCACCAGCAAAACAAGAAGCGAGAAAGAAGAAAGAGATTTAGAAAGGAAAACTAATTTTTAACCATATATAAATTTAATTTCAGGATTGCATGTCTTTATCCTCATAACTCTTTACGTATATGTATATATGAATGTGTAAATATATGTTTAAGTGTATGTATATCTCTCTATGTATTTGCATATCTGATACAAATTCATGTAGTATTATATTACTTTATATGTGGAGATAAGTATATTTGTATGAATGCATGCATGTATATATATATATATGTATTTAAATGTGCATGTTTAGAGTTCAGAGTTTGTGTATGCAAGTTTATGCAAATGTGCACACACACACATATGTGTGAGTGTAGTTCATTTTACATTTTAATGCAACTTTTCAGTGCATATATATATATATATATATATATATATATATATATATATATATATTTATATATATTTATGCATGTATGTATGTATGTGTGTGTATATTTCCAACATCTGTGAATTTCTATTGTATACTTTAAGCATACATTTATTTTTAAAGCTTTTTAGCAAAAAGTATTCATGAAAAAATGAAGTCCCCAATCTTGATATAAATCTTTCTATCAATCATTATAGAGAAGTCACACTCATCCCCCAAATACCGCAAAAGGATGCAGTAATTGAGCAAACTATTCAGAATATCTTTCCACCATGATCAGTCTTGGTTTTGTAATGTCATTCCATCTGTAATATCTGATACAAAAACTAACAATGTCCAGTTTTCATCTGTAATATCTAATATGAAAAGTAACAATTTGTCCAGTTTTCATCTGAGATTTGCCCAACAGCCATCACTAAAGATCTTTAAGAAATTCAAACAGACATTTACCAATCAAGGATGCAATATGGTGAACTGAAATTAGCCTCATTTGATAGTCATAATTCAGCTATTTTCATTGTTAAAATATACTGACTAACTTTGGGTCAAAATAACTAGTGAATACAGAACAAACCACTGTAGAAATAGACATTTGTTGTTATTTATCATACTACAGTCATATCTGGTAATTATTGCTTATATCATTACAATGATGATAATAATGTTTAAGACAAATAATGAATAGCCCCAGTTATTTAGTTCCTTTTTGTTATTATAATTAACATTATTAATGTGGCATCATTTTCTTCACTATTTTGACCATGTCTGTTTTATTCTTTTTCTTTTTTATAAATAAGTTGAGAGGTACATAAGATTATTATCATTAATATTTCTTGTAATGCATTTTAATTGATAACACAACTACTACTATTTTGATGTACTGCATTATTTTATCATTACTATCTCAATTACAGTTCCTACATTTATCATTGCTGACTCAATCGAGGGCTTCCTAAGCAGACATTTTACTACTATTATTATTACTAATATAATTATTATTATTATTATTATTATTTAGTAGTAGTAGTAGTAGTAGTAGTAGTTGTATAAAAATCATATTTACATGATCTAATAAAATCTCTGCCATTTCGGTCAATATCATGTGCATAAAATCAAAATAACGCTTTACTCTAACTTCTATGGCAGATTACTATTTCAGTGTTACAGAAAATCACTTGATAAGAATCTATATTAATAAACTTATAAGAACAACACAAGCCTGAACATAAGTTTAGTGCTTGGGTTAATTTCATTTTCTGCTGCTTTGATCCTAACAATAGAAATGAGAGTAGTCTGCAGAAAAGTCAGGGAGAGATGTGCAGCAATCTTCAACTTTGCTTGGCTGCTACAATTTTCTGCTGACTCTGTATTCAATGGAAATTCAGCTGTTCCCATTTCTGCTGAGTCATACAATTTTACATTTGATCCTATTATTCCACTCTTAAACCTTTTCTCAAAAAGCTTGTACCCACCAGAACTACCCTATTTGTTTGTTCGTTAGTTGACTCCACATTTTCTCTTCACAACCCGCTAACACTCGGCTCAGTTCTTATGATCTTTTCATTCTTGTATGTGTCTGGCATGTATACATGTGTCCTGATTACAGACACACTGTGAATGCTTTTGGTTTACATTAGAATATTTTTGTGTTATAGGTGTACCCAGACATTTTGGGGATAAAGAGAGGCGCACATACAAACATATATACAGATTGCATATGCATATGTGCATGTTTGCAGCTTTATACATACATACTTGTATGTTTAAAATATGCATTGATCTATATATCTTTACACAAACACATGCGTGCACATACATATGTATGCATTTTTTTGCATAATTATATTTACTTAAATATATTATGTATGTATGTATGCATGTGTATGTATGCATGTGTATGTGTGTATATATATATACATATATTTGAGCAATTAAAATTTCAACTTTGTACTATATGAACATTGGTTAATATTGAAATTTCATGATTGAATTTACAAATCTTCAAATTTCTTCTACTGATAAAGCATAAGAAGTTAGTGTGTGTGTGTGCGTGCATGTATATCTGTATTTTCTAATATCAATATGCCCTGTTCAATGCATGAAAATTTATCACATTTTTTTAGTCTGTCAGACTAAGCATTTACCCATAAATGTTCTTATCTATCTACCTTTTGTTGGTGGGTACCCCCTACACAATGGCTGTAAAATTGTTTCCAGTAGTTATTATTTGATAATCTTGGAAAAGATTACAAATACAAAATCTTATTTTAGAACTTCTACTTCATTCCTATTTAATCTTTTATTAGTCTAATTCTCTGTATATTTGTATAATATCAAATCAAGAACAATAAACACATTATCCTTTTGTTTTTCCTTTATTTTTATAGTTGTCTTTTTTTTTGGCAAATCATTTCTCATTCTTTATTTTATTTCTTCCTTCCTTCCATCTTTTCATGTCTTCTTTACTCTATCTCAATTTTCTTCTTTCATTTATTCACTGACTTATTAATCTTTCTTTCTATTCATGTCTGTCTTTTTCATTCTTTCCCATGTCTCTCTTTACATGTTTGTTCCTCATCTTTCTCTTCTTACTCTTGATTATGTCTTTCTTTCTCCAAATAGCACTAAACTTTTTCCTCTGTTAGTAGTAGCCTTAGCAAGTTTCTCTACCCACAAGCCTTCATTCATCCTGTGACTAAATCACCTCTAAGCATATCCTTCATAACCAAAATAGTAGTCATACTACAAACATACACAAAGAGGTTCTGCACAATTGCTTACCTGCATGTGCACATCCAGACAAAACTGATTTGAAAAATGCAGGAACATGCTTGCTTGTTTTTATTTATTTATTTTAATTTCATAACATTTTTTCCTTCAAAGTATCAAACGATTTCCCCTCTGATAAAAACATACGAAAATCCACGGAAGAATGACAAAGTATTGGAACACTGGAAAAGTGTTTACTTAATCAATTCTATCATCTTTACCTGAAATGAATATAGATAATATATTTTGATTAGAGAGAAGATAATATGAAACAGAAGATATGATCTAATGATTACAGTGACTTTTATAATGAAAATAAGTTATTATCTCTCACAATAAAAGTGTTATGTAACTCTATAACTTTATATACTAATGTAGATAGTTGTAGAATGTTCCATTGAAAACTTCAAATTTCATATGGGTATGATTAAATGAAAACAGTCATTCATTACATTTTGACTTTTCCACATTTGACTTTTAGTTTTTTACTCACAACACAGTAAAAGAATTAAAAAAAAATATTCTGATTGAGCAAAGCAAATGTTAAGAACCTAAATATCGGTCTTTACTATTATGTTCATTCTACCAAAGGGGAAGAAGTTTGTGACAATCAGAAAGCTCATTAAAGTAATGAAAAATATTGTACTTAGAAAATGTAGACAAATATCATGTAAACATTAACTATTTGAAAAGTAAGTCAATTTAAAAGAGCTGCAACAATGTTTATCTGTACATTACAAAAATGCCTTATTGATGATGAGACATACAGCATAAGTGTGAAGTTTACATGTAAGCAACTGGAAAACTTAATTTTTAGAAGATTATTCTTTGATAGGCAGAAAATAATAAACTCAATTATTTTGGCCACAACAGATTTTGTGATTGATGAAGAAAAGATCACAGCAGCTGGGAGTTAAGGAATTCAATTCCCTGATCCATTATGATGGAATAATTTTCATCATTCAAGGATATTGACATTTTCTGTTTTAATTAGATTGGAGCATCTCATTAAAGAAACTGAATACTGAAGATCATATATTCTCTTCAGTGGAGTTAAAGACAGTAACTTGAATTGTATATAAAAGCAAATCAAGAAGAGTTTATATAAAAGAATACAGACTTGCACCAATGGCTCTTAATTTAATTCCTATTGAAAATGTATAATGAAATTTAAAAAGCAGTATATTCTTCACAAAGTTGTTTACAGAGTGGATCAAGTTAGTAAACAATATTATTTTTAATATTGGCTAGTTAAATTTTGTGGAAAAGTATAAACATTTTGAATTCATTTTACATTCATTTGCAATTACTTATTTTTTCTTGATATTCTCAAATTTCTCATTAAAATACATTGCCTATGTTAATTTCAGGAAAAGTTTGGCTAAAAGAGAGAATTAATCACATTTCAATGTCCAAATAGTTTTCATTGTATCTAAAATTTATTGTTTTAAAGACTGCTCTAGATTCTTTGGGTAAGATTTTTGGTTTTGTGGGTAGTTGGTCTTTGAGATCAATCATAGCTTTTTTCCATATTTTTATTTTCACTTTCAGTTTTTGAATGATTCACCCTTCTCCATTTCATTTTTCTATTTTCACTTTTTAGTTGAATTATTTTTGTTTTTCTTTTCTATGACTGATTTCTTCACTTTCTTTAATAAGTGTTCCTTTTTATCATGCAATACGTTCTTTTCATCTTCCTTATGGCTCATTTTACATTATTATCTCTTATTTTTTCATTTTTGTTTTTTCATTACTTTTAAATTTTCTTCTTTTTGTTTCTACAGGTTTAGTTTTTATTTTTCTTCATTCTTCAGTTTTTTAAGCTATTTACCATCTTTTTCTATACAAACAAGTAGATTTTGAATGAATAAATAAATTCAGTCAAGCAAGATATAAAAGCAGTTCTGGTTTCAATCTCAGCAATTTGAAACAACATTTTAAACTTTACACTTTTATTTCAAATTCATTTAATTTATCTAAAACAGTTCATTCTTTTTTCAGCGAAAAATTTTCAAAAATGTAATTTTCACTATAATATTAAAATTATTAAAAAAAAATAACAAATTAAATCTTTTCTATATGTAAACATATCTTTCAGCAAGTCAAATACTAATTTGTAAAGATAATAGTAAATAGTGCTACAAATTCTGTTACTTTTCACTTAAAAGTCTATAAATTCCAATTTTTAAAATTATTAAGTGCCTTCATATTTTCATTTTGTAAATGTTTTACTTTTTAAATGAAAGAATCTAAGTGTGAACTTTTAGTGATTATTCCAGATCCATGTTTTCCCACTTATGTTAAGAAATGGTTGTATTTTTTGTAATTTTTTTAAAATATTAAAATTATCTTTCAAATTTTACAAAAATGCTGAAAATTTAATTTTTGTTGACCCTTTCCTATGAAAATAAATTTGATTTTTGTCTACATTTTAAATCACTTACAATTCAACTGATTCAAGCAGTGAACATGAGCATTTTACATTGACTGTTTATATAATATGAAAAAATATAGAAAATTTGATGACTATATCTGATGGTGTCAGATAAGAAATTCTCAGTTAAAGTTAAATTAAAAGTAAAACTAAAAAACTCTTGCTTAACATGCAAAACAATAATCACATTTGTAGCCAATTCTTTATTCATGCAGTTTTTCAGGTATGAAAAATTTTCTGTGATATTTGTGAGTTGTATTAAACTTAGACATGCCTTGAATGAGAAAAAAAAGACCAAGTAAAAATAGTAATGAAATAATTTACTTTTGTTTAAGATGCTTGCTGATATTTTAAAAAAATGGAAACAATTTTGGAATAGTTAAAAACTTGACACTAAAAATCAATACATGGAAAAAAATGAAAATTTCTTTTCAAAATAAATCAAATTTTTTTCTCAGAGTATTAAATATCATTTTCACTGTTTTCAGCAAAATAGTAGCAAAAAAAAGAAAGAAAAACAAATGATAAAAATAATAAAAAGTAGGAAATCTTATCAAAACATAGTATTTTAGATATTCTATTTTCTATTCATAACATTCACTTTTGTTCACTGACTATTTAATAAAGAACATTCATTTCATATCTGAATTATTGAGATGAATTACAGACTGATCTACTTGGAATGTCTTTATTTTGGTTCTTATTGTCAAAACATTTTGGCTGTTGTAGCCTTCCAACTTCTTTTTTTTTGTTTGTCTTTGTACTCAGTAACTTTCTAGAAATTTCAGACCAAACTGTTCATCGAATTGACATATTTAAATATTTAGATGATAGATGCATTCATTCCAATGTCCATACGACAGAATATCTTATATCAGTTAATTCTTCTATTTAATTTGTTCTCAAAATTCTACTCCCATGAATTGGATAAAGGGTTTGGTTCAAAATTCTCAGATGATTACCTAAAGGAATTTGGAGAGTTCAACTGCCAAAATGTAACTATAGCAACAAAGATGAGGATACTAGCCTGAGTTAAATCACTGTATAATAGAATAAATCTATGAAAAGCTTATCAAATATGATTTTATGGTAGGCTTATTGGGAATTGAGGTGGGATATTAAATTCCTATAAAATATTAGAAAAAAAACGTTGCTATTTGAAAATTAAAACACAAATGCTAAATAGAATAGTAACTGGTTAATAATTATTCTTCAGTTTATACATGAGATCTGGTACATAATATACCACTTTGCATCACTAAAAAAATGTTAATTATTAACAAAGGATTGAACCTGGGATTTTTATTTGAAAAGCCCTAAGTAAACAGATTATAGTACCTATCGATTCAAAGTTTCTCTATACAAAATTATTTTCCCAATTTTATTCATACAAGTTAGTGCTTTACAAATGCACATATTTCTAGAACATTAAATATAAGCCCACTGTTGCAAATAAAATTTTAATAATAACCACTTCAAACAAACTAATAACTTATGATGCTCATTGAGTGTCTGATGCTTGAACAACATTTTATTTTGATTCATAATATTACTAGCATAACTGCTTCAGTCAAAGCAACTTTGAGATTCATAGGTGCCTGTTCAAACAGTAACACTCATACAGTAATATTCATCTTTGAGATTTTGATATATATATATATATATATATCTGTGTGTGTGTGTGTGTGTGTATATAGATAATGCATGACTCCAATGAATTTTAAATATACCATGTTTATATATATATATATATATATACATAGATGAACACAGTTAAAAGATACTATTTAGTAAAATTTAAAAAGCTTAAAAGTGTAAGATACAAAAATGAATAAATTGATTTAAATAATATTGTCTAATCATTAAATTATGAAAACAAACCAATTACTGATGTTGTGAAGCTGAATCTTGAGTTTTATAGTCTCCAGTTAAGGATTTTATGAATTGCTTGTTGATTGAGACAACAATTTCTCTTTTCTGATTGGTTATAAAATCTGAATGACATGTTATTCTAATTTTTATTTTAATAATTTTAAATTACAGATATATGTTGTCTGCTATAATCATTATAAATTATTCTTTCTGTATAGAATGAGATTTTGAATTAATAAGTTCCATATGGTTTCAACCATGAAAAATTATTTTAATACAATAAAGTCTTCATCCATCTTTCCACCAACTGACCAATGATTATTTCACATTTCTTCTCCATTCTTATTTACATTGGTATGTGAAAAAATTGGGAAATGCCTGTTGCATGTTCACAAGGAAAGATGAAAACATGCCATGGTGAAAAAATGAGAACTTGAAACTGGTTTCCAATATATTTAGGTGTTGTATTCAGATTTGTTCTGGGTGTGTAGGTAAAATTAACAAACTTTGGGGCATCTTAAATGTTGGGCTATTGAAAAATTTTTTTCTTTCAACTTTCCTCCTATCAACTAAACCATCTCAACATGTGGCTTTCAACACAAACAGGTGGCATTGAACTACAAGGAACAGCCTGTAAAAAAACAAGAGCGAAACAAAACTGATCATTCCAATCCCATCTGAAACTGTTAATATAGACCAGAAACTGAAAAATCCAATAAGTTTTGCTGTCATTTGACCACAAAAGTTCTCATTTATTTATACTTTTTTTTCCTCTTTGATAAAGTGTTTGCTTAGCTGAAGACCTGACTTGAAACTGTAGAGGCCAATGCGAGAACCTGAAACACTTAAGATCAAGGTGTGAGATTTTATCTCAATCTGTTGAAGTCCCAAACATAGCCTGCAAACTAATGATGAAACTTGTGGCTTCATACATGGGTTGAAAACTTTTCAGACTTATCTCAGAAGGCTCTGTTTGATATGGTGGGAAAATATTTTCAGCTTTCATGTGGTTTGCAAATCTATTGTCTTGCAGCAGGCTTTCTGAATGAGAGATGTCAGACCACTTCAAAATTACCATACAACTTTTTAGGATCATAAAGCCAGATGCATTGTTTTAAGACAGATATAAAAAATGTTATGATACGTTTGATGTGCTTAGCTGAAAACCTTGTTCAAGATGCTTGAGAATCAATGCATATAAATCCTTCAGTATCTTTGCAAATATGAGATTGATAAATTCTTTTTAATAAACTTTGTTCAGATGCTATTTGTTGATGTTTAAATTGGGGCCTAAGTTGACCAATGTTCCATTATGGTGATACATTCAGGCAATCACATTCAATCTTGGTATGTAATGTTTCATGAAGAGATCAAACTGACCTCAGTTTTATCTATCCTTGAAAACCAAAGACTGCTTTTCCCAATTTCTTGGTCAATACACTTGAGAAAAGAATAGAATTAAATATCACTAAATCTTATCAAATATTATTTCTCTATGGTAAAAATTACAATCTAAAAATATTTTCTGGCTTTAAAAAAACTGCAAGGGTTGATAATCCATAAAAACAAATCAAATATTGTATTTGAGATTTTATTTATATTTACCATCTGAAGCAAGCTAAAAAATGTTAATAATTTTTTCATGTGTTTGAACCTGTTCAATTTTATTTTAAACATCACATTTTCTTTTTTTTTTTTTTTTTTTTCTGATTTACCTTTTTTTTTTTTTTTTTTTTTTTTTTTATTTCATTAAAATCTGTTTTATCTTAAATTTTTATTTTTCACTTCCATTTTTTTTGTTTTCAGTGAATATGGTGAAACTTTGGCACAAAAGTGAACTCCTAGGGAAAACAAAAGTGACGCAGATGACTTTCGAATCGCTAGCAAGTTCACACTGTGAATACTTAATTGTTGGCAAAAATATGTTTCCAGAAAAAGTGAGATAATGATTTTGTATTTTGAAAATTACTGAATATATATGGCTGAGATTTTGAATTGGATCTTATCTTTTCTTTTTTTTTTTTTTTTTTTTTTCTTAGAATTAATTGAAACAGGGTTTCATAACACAAATTACCTTCATTTCCCCCCCTCTTCAGTTAATAATGGAAAGAAGAAAAACAACATCCTGATTTTATCTGGTACAAATTGAATTAATCTTGCTTTTCTGAATTACCATTTTGAATTTCCATCACTTTTTACTCTTCACTTTGGAGAATTACTAAAAAAAAACTCTGCACATTGTACGTTTTAAAAAAAAAAAACCCATCGGTCGGTTAAATTAGGATGGCCTTTTTTTTTCCCCATCTGTCTTTAGTAAATGAATGAATTATATACTATATCATGATTTGTTGCGCCTTTAAGGATTATTTACTCCTTTATGATCCTCATGTCTTTTTGGTTTTTAAAAATTGCCAACAAAATTTATCAATCTAAATGTCCTTTATTTTATTTTTATTTATTTTTGAAATGCAAAGATAGATATTGTGTATTGTTTTTGAAAAAAAAAATTTATATTGAAGGGTTTTAAAAATTTTCAAAAGTTAAAAGAATAAAATAAAATTTATTATTGCTAGCATTCTTTAAATATTATGTCTATATCTTAACAGAAGAAAGATAATAGTTCACCTTCTACTGATATGTAAGTTTTAACCTATTTCTCACCACATGACTGAACCCATTTTTTTAGTTCCATATATATATTCATATATATTTTGGCTATATACATTCAACTTCTCAGTTGGAATTCATCTCTCAAACTTTTGTATTTTTCATTGGTTTTCGACACAAAATATTCTCTTATGAAAATGCAACCCTATTCTCAAATGTTTTGTTGAAATCAATATTTGGATGAACTGAGTTATCAAACAATTTTTGTTCTGGAACAAGAATCATTTCTTAGTTGACAGCCATGGAATCATTTCCATTTTTTTGTTGTACTGCTGTATTCTTTTCCAATTTTATTGTACTGTGCCATTTTAATCATCATTAGTCCTCAAAGATGGCTCCAAAGAAAGCTAAAGTGATACTTAAAGGAAAAAAAAAGTTAAGAGAAAAAACAATTGTTGATGATATTGTCTCTTCCTACTCAGTTTCATATGGCAAAAATCAATGATCTATACTATTCTTATAAATAAAGAGACGATCATGTCTTTCCTTCCCTTTTCCAAACAATAACATCTTTTCCTTCCCTTCCACCATCAACTGAACCTAAAATAGGTAATCAAATTCTCCTATATACAAGTATATTTTATTTGTTTAGTATTGGGTTTATTTATATTTTTCTTAGATTTAATGATTTTCATTAGATTTGTGTATAAACTTGTGCACAAAGTGCTGTTGTTAAAGTTTAAATAAGCAATCATCTTGGAAGCAAGAATGGATTAATCCATTTTACATTGATTCCTATTAAAAAATAGTTTTGGTTTACAAACATTTTGGGTTACGAACAGGCTTCAGGAATGAATTAAATTCATGAACCAAAGTTCCACTGTATACATGTATATATATCTACATCTTTTCAGATATTAAAATTTGAGGATCTGGTTTGTTTTAGGGTAAAAGCTAAAACTTGTAGATTTTGTTGCAGGCATTTTGGAAACAGAAATTTATGTATGAAATTAAACTGAGTACTTTTCGAGACTGTCTAAAAAATCATCCAAATTGCTAAACAGTCAAAAACCATAATATTCTTATCTGTAAAAAAAAAAAAACAAAGGTATGGGACTTTTAAATACTGAGCCTACTCAGAGCTAATCAAGAAATCAATCTGAACCTGATTAATCAATGTATTGAGATTTCGAATCTATCTCATGGTCAGAAAGCAAACATTCTTTTTAATTGATGGGCTTAAATATATTCATTATATATATATATATATTATATATATTTTATATATATATATAATATATATATATAATTAAATATATGTGTTTTATTTAATTTTTTTAGGAAATGTTTTATTTATGAAATTATGAGACATTTTGCACTTAAAAAACGTGGAACTAAATGAATTGAAACTGTCTGACAAAATTTTAAGAGTATATGTTTTAAAATTGAACGAAAATTTTTTTGAAGGCTGAAAATATTCAATAATAAAATTAAATAATTTAAGAAAATTAAAAGTCTATAATAATGTAAAATTCTTTTCAAAAATCAAAGACAAAGATCTAAAAGAAACAGAAATTAAATGGGAGATTATATGAATATATATATATATAGAGAAAAAAAATATTTAAGTTTGAAAGACTCTTAATAAATTGAAAAATCTGAATATGTATTCCAATGAAATTTGGTTTGTCAATCTTTATATGTAAGAGACATCCCCATCAATTAGTAAAAAACCATCTGGCTGCAAATGTGTTCATGATAATATTCAAAAATCAATTATATATATATATAAATATATATAAAACAAAACTGAAAAATGTTATTAATGAACACACAAGTTTTGAAAAACCAAAGAAAAATTATTTTCCAAATGACCTGTTCAAAAATGTAGACATGAATCTGATGCAAATCAAGGCATTCCCAAAAGAAAAAATGGTTTTTTATATATGAAACGGAAAATCCCTGATCACCCAAAAAAGGCATTAATCTGCAAAAATTTAATTACCAACTGAGTGAATGATCTGATTTTTAGTAAAATTGAATTGTAAGGGTCCCTGAAAATTTGTTCTTCCTGAATTTCAAGACGGCATAAATCTACTGAAGATTGAATCAAAAATAGAATTAAATTAAAACAGGTGGATTGAACTAAGATGGAAAGTGTGTTTTCATGGAACAGATTCTTCAGCTGCTCAAATCTAGAAAGGCAAAACTGGAGATTTAATATATTTCATTTGAACACATTAAATGGAAATGTTCAATCCTGAACTGTTGCAAAAGGAAATGGACAAAACAGAATATTTTAAACTGGAAGATATCATTGCAAATAGAACAATAAAGAAAAAAGATCGAAGAAAAACAGAATGATTTTGATAAAGAACCTGAAGTGAGTTTTAAGACCAAGCATTGTGGAAGAAAATATGAAGAGTAATATATATAAATGTGTTCGGAAAATGCCCCAGGAGAAATATATATATATATGTTGATAATATGATTTATGATGCTGTTTTCTGTACGTATAAATATCAACCTTCATAATGTTTTGTTCATTTGGACTCTTTTGTATCTTTGATTTCAATTTCTTAATTTAAAAACATAATTTTAGGGCCTTAGGAGAATGTACTGATTCAAAACTTAATAATAAAATGTCATAACCAACTAAAACACACGCTCTAAAACCTTAAATCACCGTTCACGTTTTGAATCAATTCTGGAACCAGAAACAGGGCTGAATAGAAGGGAAACGTTGTTATCAACAACGCGACAACCACAAGTGGGCTAAAAATGGATGAATGAATGTGTCTGTGTGGAGGAAGCAGAAAAATTCATACACTTGTTTTATAAAATTTTTCAACATAGAGGTAGGAAAGTCATGATCGGTATTTACCTATGAATCAAAATTAAATATAAAAGGAAATTTTTTTGGAAAATTTTTTATACATTTCTAAATAACGATGCAAATCAAAACCCTGGACTTCCCAAGCCGAAACCGTTTCCAGGCCAAGATTTGAACGCAATTAGTATAAATCTTTTATTTGACGGGTTGTCCATGTCCATTGTCATTTTCTTATAAAAAGGCGAACCATAGTTTATTACAAATAACATTTATACATGAATCTGTTTATTTTTTTCATAATGAAAATACAACCACGATTCAAACATTTTTTTGTTTTGTTTTTGGAATAATTTGTTCGATATTTATCAAAAGTGAAATATGTTAATTGAAGATTTTCCTATGCAAATCCTTGATTTTAGCATCCTATTCATTCTGACCATTTTTTGATTACACTTGATCTTTCAACTCATCTATACAATATATCTGAAATATATATGTTTTCATAAACAGAGCATTTGCTTTTAATTTTGTATCTATAAATAACAACGTTAAACATAAAAAAATTTTCTTTAATAATAAAATTGTCGGACCTTGTCCATTTCTTAATATATGACGTCATTTGTTTACATTCGATACGCCAGAGCAGTTATGAATGTACGAGATTCATGGAAGATTGAGTTTATAAACAGTAAATTCGACCTTGTCTACCAAAAGGTTCATTGTTTCCTAGAGGTAAGGCACGTCAGCGTATATGACGGTTCCGTATAGGGATGCAGGTTCGAATCCTGTCAAAGAACGAATATTTTCTATGAAAATTTCTCGACATTCAGGCCGGTAAATGTTATTTAATACTGTTTATCATAAACAGAGCATTTGCTTAAATACTTGTATCTATAAAATAACAACGTTAAACATAAAAAAATGTCTTTAATAAATATATATATATATATATATATATATATATATATATATATATATATATTGTTTGTGTTTTTATATGAACACAAGTATTATATCTATTTATTTATGTATAAGTAAAATATCAAAAAAAATTCGTATAGAACATACTGGTTTATTTTTAATTTAGCCTTTCCTTTATAAGGGATTTCAATATAATTTTACAGAAGGATATTGTTTAAGATGTTTCATAGAAATATTATGCAATGAAAATTTGTAATTAAATCACCTTTTGATGTTGCGAGTCCATGGTTTAATTAGTTTTCTTTTCGATGATCTTTCAGAAGTCATCTACTGAAGAATTAAAAGAAAATACTGGTTTTGATTGAATTGTTACGCCATTTTCTTTTAAAACCTGAACGTTTCCTAATATGTTCAGTGAAAAAATCCTCAATCCCATAACATTCCGTCATATGTTTTTTTAAGTAATCGGTGTCACTTGAATCAAGAGGTTCATTAACGGCTCACGTATATATATATAGGATTGCAACAGAAAAATTATATGGAATGTGCATTAAAATTTTTTTAAAGAGTTAGAATCTTTTTTTTGCATTTGGTTTTTTTATTTTTGATTTTGAGGATTTTAAATTAAATTAAAACATTGGGACACGATATATATGTATATGTATATATATATTGAAAATGGCACGGTTAGCATTTAGTGACTTTGTTGCATATGTCAAAATCTCAAAAAACAAAAGTAGCTTTATTAAATTCGTAAAAAATGACCATAATAAACAATTATCCAAAGTAAAACATGTATCCAGGCACATGCTGGTGGTATACATGATTTTATCCAGTTCTTCTCCTGAAGAAATTTATTGACACAGATATTCCATTATTAAATGCTTTGGATCTTATGGTATGCTTTTATAATAGTGCTTAAAGACACGAATGGTAGAATATTCATACAAAAGGATTTTGTATGTAACCGAAGATTTTATGCAATGCTAGATAGTCGATTCAGTGTAGAACATTTTAAATTGATTTTATGCGGAAAAAGATAGCCCCAACCTTGAAAAATGAGAGAAGAAATTTTTAAATGAGGATCTAACTTGTTCTCATTCCAGAATTTACAATGAGTATCTTTTTTTTTATTGCATTTTTGTCTGGATCCCAACGTTTGAATCAAACCGACGGACTTTGTTATTTTTTGATTGAATTAAAAAATAGATTTAAATCCGAAGTTTTGATTATTTTAAAAATTTAACACCTATTGAAATTGTTTTATTGTCAGACTGCCATTTTGAAAAGTTATGTTATTGGCCTTACTGTTATTAAAGATTTAAAACAAAGGGTGCATGGATTTAAGTTGAGGTGTTGATTGATTGTTAAAAATTAAAAAAAGAGAGATATTTTTCAGAATCAATGTTGAATGGATGTGAAGACATCAACACCAAAATTCAGAAAATCTAAACATTTTTATGTTAACCAAAACAAGAGTCCCTGGTTCATTGAACTTTGGGATACTACAGATCGATCAGCAATTTAACGCCTTATTTTTCCGTAAATTGAAAAAAATAAGAAGACTAATCAAAAATTAGAAGGTGTAATGATACTAAAACAAAATGAGGCAAAAAATTTTTTTATTTTGATGGAAAATTTACATCTTTAAAAATTATAGATCAGTTATAATTTTTATATAAATATATATATATTATAATTCGAGAAAAGAATTAAAACATCTGAGATGGTTAAATTGCATAAATGAGAAATAGTTCCATTTAGAGATTAAAAGATTGGGAAGAATAAATTCATAATCGATTAAATATTTCATCCCATAAAAAAAAAGATCTTAATTTCAAGGTTGAGAAATTTAGAGAAATGTAGGGAGAAAACATATTGTGTATTGAAAGATAGCCATTCAGTTCAAAATGAAACTGTTTTAATCAGGGATTTTTTGTAAAGAAAGGAATGTAAATATAATTAGGCTATTAAAGGAGAATCTTGGAAGGATCAAATGACATTTAATAAATTGAAAAATCCATTAATGTCTGATATTGAAACTGTGCCCTAAAAAGCGGGAATTAGAGTTAAGGTTTCCAAAATTGTTTGATAAAATGAAGGTGATAAAGGTTCATAACAATTAAAGAGATTTTAACAAACGCTCAAATTTTACATCACAGGCTATTATTCTGATTCCATTAGCTAGCTGTTTGTTTAAAGACGTTCAACAAAATTTTTATTGCAGTAATAGATACAATATTTTTTGATTTTTGACTTTGATTTCTTCATGGGGTAAACAGTTATTTGATTTATTAACAGCAGTTTGTTTTTTCCATTTTTTTTTTGTAATAATGCAGTCCGATAAGCATATTCAAATAACTCTCAGGAGCAGCTACTAATATTTCAATGAAGGGTATAATGCGCGACTCTGAAACATAAAAGTTAGTAGTTTTTTTATTGACGTTTTTTTTTATAATTTTTGTTTTGCACCTATTTTTTTTTCAGTAACATTTAATTATAGTAATATCAAAAAGAAAATGTTCAATTGTAGGATCATGGGTCTATATGTTCATATAGACAAATATTCATTCTATTCAAATATAAATTTTCTTTTCTGAAATTTGAAAACAATTTTCAAAATCTTTTTATTTTAAGATTATTCTTTTTTTGAACCTGAATATTTCAATTTTCTGTCCAAGCTTTGAATTAATTTTTAATATTTGTTTGACAAACAAGATTTTTTTTTGAGGAAATTCGTTCCCCATTACCGTTTAGCCATAGTATTACAGAAAAGAAAGAGGATTTTTTATTAGATTCTTGACCTTTATTTTATTTCTAATTCTTCAGTCTGACAAATGACATTTTAAATTTATTAACCTTTTTACTACCTTTTCAGACAGAGTCGAAATTTCTCCTATATTTTTCTTCAAGAGCTTCCTTTTCTTTCTCCTTATTTCATTATTTTAGGAGATCAAGCTCAACACGAAAAATTAAACATTTGAAAAAGTTTTTTTCTGTTAATTGTTAATTTATTCTTTCATTCTTTTGTTCACTATTCTCGCATATGTAAAATCGCCTCTAAAATTTCATTTTTGAAGAAAAACATTGTTTTGAAAAACGAAAACAGACTTTTTCGCCCCAAATTGTCAAATTAAAATACCGTGTTTTTTTAAGTTTCAATATAACTTTTTTCTAAAATATTCCATGACAAGTACCTTTTCGTGTTCTTTTTGTTCCCAGATTTTTTAATTTTCTATTCGCATTTTTCCCTTTGTTTCCACCCAGTAATTCTTTTTCAAGAAATAGAGAAAACGTCGAAAATATACAGGAATGATGTTATCATCCAGAGCGTAAAACGATTTGAAAATAGAATGAAGTTGGACTCGAAATCTTTTCTTTCTCGGAAAGAACCTTAAAACATGAATTCGCCATTGGAAAATTAGCTGTTGGTATTTTGTGCAGATAAACATAAAGTTAAAAAGGAATTTATTATTTATGTCGTCTTGTCGCCACTGATGAAAAGAAGTGTTATTGAAGAAATTGAATTCAGTCATTAGAGCTAGTAGCTGCATTACGACTGTAAATTTAACGCCCAACGGCTTTTGATGTTTTTTTATTTACGCAAGACCTCCTTGCACAATGGAATTTTCTGATCCAAGGTTTTTTTTTAATTTATTTATACTCGTAAGCATTCTTTTTTTAATTTTACGTAGACCCCGTATAACTTATAATTTTACATGATTTTTAAGGAGACTCTCCCTTCGGCATTTAGCTTCGTTTATCACATCACACCCACAGGCAGAGAGGTCGACACAGCACGACATATTTAGGTTTTGCTATAAATATAGATAGAAATATTTTAACAAAATTAAGTACAGTGCTATTATATTTTTTTAAAATAGAGCGATTTTGGCCAATTTAAACAAGAAAAAACGAAAGACAATATGTAATCAGTAGGGTTTGGATTTATTCCTGTTTTTTTGTTTATACATGGCTTTTTTTTTTTGCGGTTCTCGTCTTCGATTTTTCAAAAGGCCGGAGTTCTACATGGATTTAAAGAAATAGAAAAACAGCGATTTTCCTGTCTATCATACTATTCAATGGGGCGTTCTCCATGTATTCACGTAGAGTCGCGTATTAGGTGGAATTTGTTGAATAAATAATTTTACATTCATTATTAAAGCATCTTTGGAGCAAAGCTTGATTAAGGCCAAAGACATGAAGGAGAGCTACTGGGGAGTGAAAAGAAAACATAAAACGATGGTGAGAACAATAAATTAATTTAAAAGATTTTCCGAAATAAATGTTAAAACATGGCTGTTAAAAAAAAAAAAAATAAGAGGTTTGAACCAAGCGAAAAGGCAACCTATGATATTTTTTTTGTATGGAAAAATACTTTTTACGCATTTCGGCCTTCAGGACTAATTTTGTTATGTTAGGACTACACATACGCACGGCGATTTGCTTTCAATTTTAGATTTTTTCCAGACGAATTCATTTAGAACTATTTTTTTTCCATCATTTTGTAAAGTATTACACACTGTTATATATGAAGATCTGTTTGAATGGTGAAATGTTGTAAGAGCTAGCAAAAATTTACTATAGATGACCTTTTGCGATTAAGGGGTACCCTCTAGACATTTACGTTGTAATGAATGATTTTCCTTGATCATGGTAGAATTTTTATATTGAAAATTGGTCATCCGTTGGTGTGGGCACCCAAAGCATTTGATGTATTATTTTTGTAAAATGTCCTTTTTGTTCATATAATCTTTTATTTAGATTCCTTGAGGGTTTCTCTCCTATGTATTTTTTAACATTTTTTTACGATGAAATAGTCTCCCCGTTCTGGTTTTAGTTCATTGTTTTGTTTAGTTCGACAAAGTCTTTTTATTTGTTTGGATGTTGTAATAACGACTTTTAACTTTTAATTTAGTTTAGATTCTTTTTGGTATATAATTTGATTGAATTAGTATGAAGATAATTTTTTTTTGATTCATTGGATTTCTCAGAAGAGGACGTTGTTTTGTTCTGGAATATTTTGCCCATTTTGTAGAAATTGGTATATGAAATAATTAGAGTGAAATCTGATTAACGGTAGTTCCAAAAGGAAATGTATTTCTCTTAGATAAATAATCCGAACGTCAGTTTTTTTTTGTTATAAATATAAATTTTATTTTATTGTGTGAATATTCCTTGAATGGTGTTCTTGTATATAAATATATATCGTTGACTGAACGACAGAATTTTCGTCGGTGACAACAGATCCAACTGCATGTCAAGGTTTATGATTAATCCTTCTGTTGGAACTGGGTTTCTCTACACAAAATGTTTTAGAAACTGTTCAAATCGGTGTATATTCCGATCCTGGTCATGTATTGGCTCTTAACCATTATCAAGGTTTACGTTTTAATCACCCAACTGGATGTTCAAATTATAGACGTATTCGGAAGTATAGGATATTTTATTTATGAATATGGTCAAACATTGTGGCGGCGTTCACTTATTTAATTTTGGATACTTTTTTTTTTTTATTATTAAGGCTTACAAAAGTTTTTATTTTTTTTTCACATATGATCCCATCTATATGCTTGCGTTTCTACTAGTATTTGTTTATAAAATATAGGATTTTATATACAACTAATGGAAATATGGTCGGATAGGTTTAACCTAAGTTGTCTGTTAGGCATGTAGTAGTGTGACCGATGTAATTATTTATGAGTTATGTTTAATCAGAAACACAGTTCCTTAAGGTGCATTTGAAGTCATAAATAATGTTGGTTCTTTGTAGTTTTAATTTTGCAGGTATCTTCTTATTTTTGATAAGGTTGACTGTTTTAAATTTTTTGTAATAGATATTTTTTCCTTGTTCGTGTCGACTGGGGTAGTGTATTTCTTTATGATATTATTAAGTGAAGATTCATCTTGTTTATAGCTGACGTGTATTTGGCTTTTGTAGAAGATGTTAATGCTATTGTTTTTGTCTGTGTGTTCAGTATCGTTATTAGTTACTTTGGAAAGGAATAATCTAATCTGGAGGTCGATGAGGAAGTTAGGAAAACTATTGCTAAATAGTGTCTGTTTTGCATTGTTAAGTTCTTTAAGGAAAACTAGACAAGAGGATGAATTATTGTGTGCTTACTTTAGCTTTTTTTTATAACTGCTATTTTATATCTGCGTGGGCATTCACTCTTAAAATTAAGGTAGCAGGAGTTTCTGCTAGTGGGTTTTTAATGTGGCGGTAAAAGTGTTGTTACTGTATTCTACGAGAACGTCTAAGAATGGGAGTTTATCTTTTTGACTGAGTTCGTATGTACAGTTAATTCACGAGCGGGGAGGCTTTAAGAACCTGCTTAATGATATTAAAGAAAAAGACTTTAGTGATCTCTAGAGCTGAGAACCAAAGAAAATGTCGGAAGAAAAAGCGACAATCTTGGACATCATTTTGCAATAAAAAATTTTGTTAAAAAACTATTCACTAAGACTAAAAGTGGCACACTAAATGTACTACAGAAGGATCTTGATGGCGTATTCTGATGCTTGGAAAGATGTTCAAATCCCTGCTATGAATGACCTTCCTAGGCCCCAAGATCCAGAGGCCATGTTTAATGACAGCAGACTAAAGCTGAGAGAAAATTGGGAATTCGTTCACAAATTCTGTGCTAGTAGTGCACCTGGTATAAATGGGATATGCTACAAGCTATATAAAAATTATCCAAACGTCGTCAAGCGAGCATGAAAACAAGGTATTGTCCACAAGAATGGTACATGGTGAAGGGCATTTAGATACCTAAGTGAAAGAATGCAAAAGGCATTGCAAATTTCCGTCCCATCTCGTACTTGAATGTAGAGGGGAAATATTTCTGGGGTCCTTTCCCATCATATGACGGACTTCCTGCTAAGTAAACATTACATGAACACAGCTGTCTAGAAGGCTTGGATACCTGGCTTCCCCGGCTGTCTGGAGCATTCACACATGATTTGGAACTCAATCCTGTCAGCCAAACAAAATAAGCTTCATGTAATTTGGCTTGATCTCGCGAATATGTTTGGATCAGTTCCTCAAAAACTAATTCGAATATCTCTCGAATTTTTGTAAGTTTGGGGAAATGATAATGAAATATTTCAGAGAAGATTTTATGCAGTTCACCATTGGTAACTACACTACCAAGTGGCAAGCCCTCGAGGTCGGCATCATGATTTCACCACTTCTTTTCATTATGTCCATGAAACTCATATTACGTGGTACAGCGGATACAGCAAAGGAGTGATTACTAAGGAATAAATGGCCCTTCCTCCTTCAAGAGCGTTCTGGTCCCATCTAATGTCGGTGCTGATGAACTGCTGCAGCGCTACCATAAGCTCATCACGCGGGGCAAGAATGAAGGCTAAATCCAAGAAAAGCCGGAGCTTATCATTGCTCAGAGGTTCTCTCAGGGAGATTTACTTCTGCAATGGGGTTGACATGATCCCGACAGTCAAAGGAAATCCAGTGTAGAGCCTCGGACAGCTGTAAAAAATTCCACTCTCTGATCGGCACCGAAGTAAAGAAGTGCAGAAAGTGGCACTTCCTTTCATAATGCTCTACTGCTGACATGAAATACATTTGTTTACCTTCCATACTACGTATAGTACAAAACAGAAATGCACTAGAACAAATTTTATCATACAAGCCAATGTTTTCATAATTAAATTGATATTAACCAAATAATGTTATTATAATTTGTGGCATATATTTATATAAGTAATATACATGTGAGTTTCAGTTTATATCTAACATTAGTAAGCATATTAATAATGACTTGTTTGACAATGTCAAGTTTTATTACACAAAGTTAAAAGAAATTCAAAGGATATTGGCTACATAAACATTTGATTAACACAACACTCTATATATCTGAATAAATTATTTTATTATGTTACATGTTAATATAGACTCATTGATTATATAACCTTCATCAGCTTTTCAAGCTTTGAATTGGTTAACTTTTCCACTGTTTTGATTTAAACCTTACAGCAGTTTGTATTACTTCCCAGAGTACCTGAATATAATTTTCTATTCTCATATACAGCTCTTAATGATAGCTCACAGGTTTTCTGTTGGATTAATATCTATGGAAGCTAGGAGCCATTCTGTTAATTTGGTGTCTTTGATACCATTTTTTGGCAAGGCAAATACTAATCAAATAAGTAAAGCATTATCTTGCATAAGTATTATCTTTAGCTGAAAACATTTTCATTTTGTCCTTTTCAACTCAAAACTATCTTTTACCAGAAATTTGAAGTGATCTATATTACTGGCTCTAGTACTAGCCTAAAATATGACACCAACTCTGGTTGACTATTAAGGACTTCTAAGTATCAAGTCCATCCAAAGTAACTATATTCATCACTAAAACTTACTGTTGGGAAATCAATTTTCATATGCTTTTTTGCCCAACTTATATATTTTTCTTTGTTATGTTTACTTAAAGGTGAAAGTTTGGTTGTTTTCATGCTTTTAACCAATATCCAAAATATATTCTGCATCTTTTTCTGTTTACATTTACTGCACCAATTCTTCAAATATTTTCCTGCTGGTCAATCCATTTTTCTTTTAACCTACCACTTCTCCTTTGATGTTACATTTTTCTTACAACTCAGTGATCATTATATATCTAAAAATTTAAAAAAATAAATATAAATAACTATGTTGGGGAAAAATGTATGACAAAGTGGAAAAAGTTTTCTTGCGATGTGTTTCTTCCTTTAGAACTTTATCAGACTAAGTTTGTTATAATTTGTTAACAAATCTAGTCTGATGAAGTCCCAAAGGGCAAAATGTGTCTCAAGAAAACTTTTTCCAATTTGTCAGACATTTTCCCCAATAATATTCTTGATATATAAAGATATGTATCGTTATCTCATTTATGAGATAACTATACATTTTTGCTGAACAACCCTTGATTTGAATAATGATAATTCATGCCACCAAACAAGTTAGTGTAATATTTCTGATAAAAATAGATATTATGAGTTGAAATTCACATGGTATCTTTTTTCACATAAATATAATGTTATATTTAAAATTTTATCATTTACTTAAGTCCTATCACAAGGTTTTATAATCCATGTTAACTACAGTTGTTAAAACTGTAGTTAAACTTATGATCATCTAAATCACCAAAAATTCATATTCACATATATATATATATATATATATATATATATATATAATGTGTTAGTGTGTGTGTGAATTCATGTATGTATGTGTGCATGCATATATGCATCTATTTAACTTCTTCAGAAGCTGCTTGCCTTATGCTTTTGGGAAATATGTCATCAGAGTTTTCCTTATTTTTGTCCCAGTGGAAGACATGTTGACTTATGTTTTTTCTTGCTCTGCAAGGTGGGAATAAATTTAAATTTATTTTGTACAAATATTCCCTGTAATCCAATTCCTTGCAGAAGTATCAATCTTTGTAGAATACAAAAAATATAAAAACAAAAGGTTTCATATACTCACGCATATATACAAACACAGAGACAGACATATGCATGTATTGCAACTAATTAAAGTATTAGAGATTTTCTTTGGCAGTAACAGAACAGTTTGAAACACTATCTTGAGTTTACCAAACAACATAAGCTTAGATAGTTGTGTTTCCAGCTGACCAATCTCCTTGTTAACGTGTTTCTCTAAGAGTGATTCTTTTGATCTTTATTCAGAGTAGGAAGTGCCAAAATGTAGATTAGAACTTCAAATAAACAACTCAATCGTTGTATAGTTAAATGACCATCTTGGAGTGCTTCCTTCACTACTTCCATCATTCAACATGTGATACACTCTTTTTTTTCTTTTAACTCAATTTTTCCTCCTCTTCATCCTTATATTGGGTCAAAAAATACAACTTTGCTCAAATGAATGAAACTTTATATTTTAGTCCTTAGTTTTTTTCTTTCAATCTAAAATTCATTATTTTCCTTTATATCTATCAAAATCATGCATTTTTTTCATGCTAATTAATTTTTCTATATACATAATGAAAGTAATTATTATATGCATAAAAAAACAGTATAGCAGTAATAAGAGTATAGTGGATATTGCTAATTTTGGTTAATGTAAATCTGTATTATAATGAAAGAAATACTAGAAATTAAAATTATAATTAATTTATTATGATTTAAAATCTTTGAAATTTAAATTTCTTCCCTTGCTATCAAATCTGTTGATGGGATTCATGAGAAATAATTATAAACTAGAAAAATTATAGAATATTAATATTACAAATGCTTTACCAGTTTTCTGTTGAGAAAGTTACTTGGAGGATAAATAGAAATCACAGTTCATGTACCTAATTTTAATAAAAAAAAAATGTATATATAAAAAATATATGAAGGTAAAAAAAAAATTGCCTCGTTTGACTTTTGAACTCTCTCACACATGCAGATACTGACATGTGTCTATCACACACACACATGCACACTCACATTCTTCTTACAACTTGTTTTAATGGGTTTTTTTTTTCCTGTTCGTTACAATTGTCTACACCTGTAATTCCTTTTGTTATTACATGCATTGTCATTTGTTTTATATTTATTGTTTTGTGTCAGTCATTTTTATCTGGACTCACACTGAGTCTGCCTATATTGTTTACAGGAATATTTACTATCCAAAGTGTTGATTCCCCACAGCATAATGGTGACTAATATTTACCAAGCATACTATCATCGTATAACAAGGACTTTTACAGTGATATTTTAATTAACATAAATTCTAGTTAATGATTGACCATTTTAATAGCTTTATTTTATGTGTTTATTATTTGCTGGTTTGTCAATTACAAAAAAAAAAAAAAAAAACTGCAGAACTGTAGTTTTTTATTGTTTTTGTATTATTATAATCACTAAAACCTTGTTTCATGATTTAAAAGAAACATAAATATTTCAAAATATCTATCTGCTTCCAAATCTTTTCACATGTGATTATGTTGCTTTACTCTGAATGTCCCCCACTCTACTAAGTGACTGAACATGTTTGTATTAATTAATGGGGTCAGCTGTATCTGCAAAATGACATCTATTTTCAAAAGCCTGAATCTAAATTGTAGATCCACAAAAATGAGCTGATGAAGAAATATGATATAGCAACAATAAACACTACCCCAAAACACTTACCAGAAAAACTGCAAGAAAAAAGGGAACTTGAATTTAAAACTGAGGCATGTCTTTTACAGCTGCATATACAGTTCCTCAGAACAATATTTTCAAAGAATAAATTGTTGTTGTCTGTAAAGAATGTTTGTGCTTTGACATTTTCACTGGCTGAAGTGTCTTTAAGCTATAAACATTTGTCTGCCAAAATTATGTTCAGCAATTCAAAAAAGGAATATTTCACAGACTGATAGGCTAGTAGTTGGGAGTGTAACATATGGGACTTGGATCTCTCAATGATTAACAATTCTCCATCATTTATATACATGTACCCACAGAGATTTGAATCTTTTTGGAAAATTGCCTTTTCCAAAGTAAAATATTAGAAATAATTTTATTTAATGAGAAAAATGTTTGATCGTTTAAATTTATTTATTTCAATCTTTATTATCAAGTTATTAAATCCTACAGAAAAGAAAAACTTTATTAAAACTAATTTGTAGATTTGATGAAATAGTTTCTGGGAAAGTTTTCAGTTATGTTTCCTTTTGAAGCTCAGTGAAAATAAAGTGAAACAAGTTTCATCAATTTGTGGTTTTAACAAACAGAATGGGGGCTTCATAGTTTTACTCATTTTTTTTTTCTCAAAACCCCACACATTCTGTCATACATATTGTTTATAAAAAGAAGAAAACTTTAAAAAAATGTTATTTTCTTTGATCATAATATTGGATCTAATGACAAAATGTCTGATTCCTTTTCAAGTGATAAATGCAATGAGTATGTTGTAGGTTTTGAAACTAAACAGTAAACTTTTTTATTTACAATATTTTCTTGCTTTGATATTTTAACTTTTGTATATATACCATACTCCTTTTTAAAGTACCAAAATTAATTTTTTCTCAATTTTTTTTCTTTCAAATATGAATGGAAATTTTTCCCATACTGTCTTCAAGTGAAAAAGGCATTTTATATACTGGTGCATCTTATATTCTGGAAAATATGGCAATTATTTTATTTTTTGTATGTTTGTGAGGAGATGAATAGGAGCAAATATTTTGTGAGCATTATCAAAAAAAATTACTAATTCCTCTGTGTGTGTGTGTATGTGTGTGTATTCATCTGTGCATGTGTGCATACATGTGAGAAAAAGTTCATATTTTTATTATCTTTCTTCAAAGATTGGCTATCAACACGAATCCAAACTAATTCTTTGGCAAACTTTGCTCTTTGAAAAAGTAAAATAGTATATTCAAACAGGTGCATTATAAGAATCTATACTTTCACTCTTTAATTATTTTTATCTTTTTAGAAGTAATGGACACAAATTGTGGAGTATTATCTAATATCAGAGAAGCATTTATCTGATCATCTCATTTTACTTAGCTCAACAAGCAAGAAAGAATGGTAAACAGTTTAGAAGAATTTTATGTGTGTTCTTCCTCACTGGTCTACATGGACATGGGTTAAGGAAATCTAATCAAAAATAGGAACTTTGAAAGATACAGGAAAGCCAACATTGTCAAAATGTTACTCTGAAAAAATAAAAATGGAAGCAGAGATATTTATTCTAAAAAATTAAAATGGAAGCAGAGATATTTACTGAGTGTAGTAGCCTCAATATTCATTAAAGAAATTGATGTATGGTCCAGTTTTTAAAGATTGTGTAATATTTAATTGACCCTTGACTTGTCATATTATAATAATCATTTGTTGCAATTTGGAAAAGGAGAATATGACTTCTGTTAAATAATTACTGTATACAAAATTTCTAGCATTTTAATTACAATTAATACAGGTTCTAGTGCAAAGAAGGTTTAGTTATGTCTCTTTTGCATGATGAAATTAGCTCTCTCAGGACTTGCTACATTCTTTTTTTTTATACATCTTTTCATTTGTTGAGTAAGACATTATTAATGGAGGTCCTATTTGTCTTCCCATTAACACAGATGAGCTTTACACTCTGCATGTGGAATTGTCCTATAACTAAGCACTAGCCTTGGTAAGAAACTGTCTATAATATCTCTACTTGACAAAAATGTTTTTCAGCCCATTTTTACTCTCTGCACCATTCTTTCTGCAATCCCATTAGATTGTGGGCAATATGGTTGTATTTTGCAAGGGAAGTAGCTAATCTGCCTCAACAGATTACACAGATCTTCATCATAAAATTTTGGTGCATTATCTGATACTAATATTTTAAAGACTCCATTTCTAGAAAAATACTAGTCTTAGTAATTGTTTTATTGTAGTTGGTTTTCTTTCTTTAATTTTAATGATTTCAGGTCATCCAGAGAAGGAGTCAACTAAAATTAGAAATAGTTCCATGCCATTAATGTGTGTATGGGTTCCATATGAACACAAGACCATGGTCCTGTTTCTTTAGGCCATGAGTGTATTCTTTGTTGAAAAATTTTTATTTTTGTATGTTTTGGGTATTTGTGTACATATCTTTCTATATCATGATAATACTCCAGCCACCATGCCCCCAACTGTAATCTCCTCTGTGTAGCCATTATCCCACAAGGCACATCATCATGTACACTTTTCTTACTATTTCTGGTGGTACTATCACATCAGCATTTTCCATTGTTAATTTACACCTTATTTCTTTATAAGATCTTTCCACTTAGGAACAATTCCTGTAGAGTTTCCGATACCAATCTTTGTAGAAATAATATGTCAGTTTCAACCCAATGTAATATTTCTGCAGCTGGGATTTCCATTTTTCTTTTTGATCCTTAAATTGTAACCTTAACAGTGCATTGACATGTAGTATTGTATTTTCTTTTACATACTCAATGTCAAACTCGCAAGCCATTAATTTTATTGTCCATCTTAAAATCCTAGAAGAAGTAGCTCATTTCTAGGGTTAAAAATAAACTTTAAAATTTTATGGTTCAACTTTAATAGGGACTTCTTACCTAATAAAAATTGTCAAGCTCTGTTTATGCTCCAATGGCCAATGACTCCTTTTCAGTATTTAAATAATTTATTTTCTGCTACCATCAATCTTCTTGAAAGGTACATTATTGGATGGTCTACTTGCAATAAAATTGCTGACACAGCTGTCTTACTCACATCCATAGTTAATGTAACCTCCTTTCTGGGATCAAAAATTTTACAATAGGTTTTTCTGTGAGTATCTCTTTTAAATCCTTGAATGCTAAGCTTTTCCTATGAGCCCATTTCTCACTATTCTTTTTCCACTGTTCAGCAAATGGCTCTATTAAGCCCTGTATTTTGGTAGGTATCTATTATAAAAATTAACCAATCCTACAAAGGATTCTCATTCTTTTTTATTAGTAGGTATACATACCTCTGCAATTTTCTTAATTAACTTTGGATTTGGTGCAATGCCATCTTTTGAAATTTGGATCCTTAAATATGATATTGTATCGCAATCAAATTCATATTTGTCTCTCTTTACTTTCATCCTCGAATTTTTAACTTGTTTAACACGTGTTCTGTTCTTTGTCTTAATTTGTCTTTAGTGGTAACACCAAGGCAAATACCAACTTAATAAATAATCATATTACTGATTTCATCAGTTAACACATTTTCCAATGTTTTCTGAAAAATGGCACCTCATCCATCATAATAATCCTATGGATGTGTTTATTGTGGTAATTTCTGTGAATTTATCAACAATCTGTATTTGTGTTGTCATGGAATGTCCCACTCCCTGTTATCGCCTATGTGGACTAACTATATCAGTAGATATATATATATATATATATATATATATATATATATATATATATATATATTTTAACACAGGATATACTCGATAAAAGTTTTTAAACATTGTAAAACAAGAGAATGGAGACTTTGTGACTTACCCAGGCAATGTAAATTCACAATGTGAATTGTTTAAATTAGGTGACCTTTCAGTCGACATGTTTAAATGTTTAATCTTCGTCCAGGGCCTTACAGCGGCGAACGACAAAGACATCAGATCAAGGATTCTGACAATTATGGAGCAAGAATCTCAAATTACGCTAAGAAGACTGAAGAATGCCAGAGGCTGATAAATGTAAAAAAAAAAGAGAAACAATACGCGGATCGAAGGAAAGAACATTTCTCGAGTCTAAGCGATAAAACAGTCGAAATTTACAAAATATAAGGCGAAAACATCCCAGTGTGATGCCTGTGGAGGGGGAGGGTCTCATTTAAAAAAGGACTGTTTTTCTAAAGATAAGGTTTGCTTCGAGTGTGGCTATTTCAGTCACAAAAGCTCCCACTGTTGGTATAAACAGAAAAGAAAGAAGCAAAAATTTAAATCAAATGTAAATGTTGTTTTATCCAAGAACGAAATTGAAAATAGTGAAAAAAGGAAATACGTAAATATGAAAATAAATGGTCATACAGTAAAGTTATTGTTGGATACTGCAAGTGACATTTCTATTGTGAATGAATAAACATTGAAGAAAATAGGTTGTCCATCATTGAGGAGTACCAAAAATAGCTACAGGAGTGTTTGGTAAAAAGCTAAACTTCAGGTGCGAATTTAGCTGCAACATATCATTTATGGAGAGAACTTTCAAATCAAAAGTCTATGTTCTTCCAGGTAGGACAAATTTATTTGGTACAGATCGGATTGTGCTTTTCAATTTATGGGAATTACCCGTAAATTCATTTTGCAACAAAGTAAAGGAAAAATCTGAAGAAACAGAAAAAAATTATTTCTGATCTGAAAGACGAATTTCTACGCGTGTTTTCTGAAGGTCTCGAACAATGCACGAAAACCGAGGTCAGGTTCGAACTTAATGACACCATAAGACCAATATTCAAACCAAAAAGGAATGTATCATTTTCAGCTTTAGATTCAGTAAATCAAGAACTGGAACGTTTAAAGAAAATGGGTGTAATTTCTAAAGTTGAATCCTCAGATTGGGCTGCTCCTACAATGTATATAAAGAAAAAGAACAAAAAGATCCGAGTATGTGCAAATTTTTCAACCGGATTAAATGACTGCCTTAAAGACCATACATACCCTTTACCTTCAAACAAAGCAACCTACTGCACAAAAAACATATCATGGCAGTGTTCCAGAAAATTAACGAATATGGCTTCAAGCCAAATTCAGATAAATGCGAGTACTTCATGAAGCAGATCAAATATTTGGGGAAAATAATCCAGAACAGAAGAAGACCGGACCCGAAAAGGGCCGAAGCTATTAAAAATATGCCACCACCAAACAATGTCACTAATCTTCAGGTGTTTTTAGGCTCGGCCAACTATTACAGTATCTACATTCCCAAAATGTATGATCTTCGAGCCCCACTGAATGACTTATTGAAAAAGGGTACAAAATGCATTTGGTCTAAAGAATGCGAAGATGCTTTCGAGAAAATAAAAAGCTGTCTGGTATCAGATTTATCGTTAGTGCATTTTTAAACTAAAAAAGAAATAATTGTAGCATCTGATGCTAGCAACTATGGGATCAGAGCGGTAATTCTCCACAAGTTTGAAGATGGCACTACAAAACCCATAGTCCATGCTTCCAGAACCCTGCTTCCTACAGAAAGAGGTTATAGCCAGATCAAGAAAGAAAGCCTGGCTATAATTTACTCTGTTAAAAAAATTCACAGGTTCATCCATGGAAGGAAATTTACATTACAGACGGATCATAGACCGTTGTTAACAATTTTTGGATCAAGAAGGGTATACCCACGCACACTGCTAACAGGTTACAACGCTGGGGAATAATATTATTGAACTACGACTTTAAGATGGTATACCTACCATCGAAAAAACTAGGACACGTCGAAGGTATGTCTAGGTTGATTCCAAAATTTGCAGAACCGTTAGAAGACACGGTGATAGCTGCTTTAAGGAATGAAAAAGAATAATCAGTATTACTAGGCAATACAATTCGGGAGTTACCTGTGACTCTAGAAGATAAAAAAACAGCTGAGAAGGATGAATTTATTAAAAAAAATGAAAAAATAGGTATGGCTGAAAAAAAAAAAAACTTAAAGGATCTATAATATCCCCCTTCTCAATCTGCGAGCAAGTGCTATTATATGCAGATAAAGTGTTAATACCATATACACTGCAAAAGAAAATCCTGAAGGAATTTTATATAGGTCATCCGGGCATGTCAAGAATGAAATCATTAATATGTAGCTATGCGTATTGGCCTAGGATGGACAAGAATATTGAAAAAAATGGTAAAAGAGTGTAGAAGTTGTCAATTTGCAAAAGCACCACCAATAAAAATTCAGCCATGGACTAAAACGGACTACGCTGGACTTATAAATGGTTACTACTACCTTATAATCGAGGAGAGTTTCTCCAAGTGGTCGGAAATATTCAAGTGTAGACATCCGACGTCCGCAAATACTATGAATGTACTAAAGGAGCTTTTTAGTCATTTCGGTGTACCAAAGACTCTACTTAGTGAAAACAGCATAGAATTTAAGGATTTCTGCATTTCTTTATCCAAAGACCACATTACGACCTCTGTTTACCATCCTAGACGAAATGGGCAAGCAGAAAGGTTCATGGACACTTTTAAAAGAGCTCTAAGAAAGAATCAAAGTATGGACACTGATGAGAGGGAGTAATACAAATGTTTTTAGCGGTTTACAGAATTATTCCCAATCCGAACATAGATTCAGGCCTATCAACAGCCGAACTGATGTTCGCGAGAAAAATTCGGTCAGCGTTTGACAGGCTGTTGCCTAGTCCAACGAAAGGAGTGGTAAAAAAAACTTTGCGACCAAATTTTACAAACCAGGAGACAGTTTTCTTCAGAAATTATAGAGGTGGAAAAAGCTTTTGGGGAAACGGAATTATCACCAAAATACTTGGCAGAGTGATATACATGCTCAAAGGAAGAAGGTTTGAATGTTTAAATCAGTTATGGCCAAGACATACGAAAGATGCCACGCCTAGTGAAGAATTACTAAAAGAGGTAATATATGATTCGAAATACCAGTTCCCATATCTCCACCAGTACCGATAGATGTATCTCCAACCCCGCCAGTGTCGGAAGTATCAGCTCCCCGAAAACCGCTAATGCCTTAAATCTCACCAGCATAAAACTGGTGAGACGGGAAAGTAGTAGGAAGAGGAAAAAGTCAAACAATTATGTCCTGATCGCAAAAGGAAAAGGTATTGAGCAAAATTTCATGGGAAAATTACTTCAGGGGAAGTGTTGTAATGGAATGTCCCACACTCCCTATTGCCTATGTGGACTGACTATATCAGTAGCTATATATAGTGAGCACAGGATATACCTGGGGGCTTGCTTCTGGAATTACTAGCCTGCTACCCGATTCCCTGTTTTTCAGTAGTGTATTCTCCTTTACAATAAACCTCGCTTTCTTTCATCTATGCGCATGTTGTTGTTCTTTAATTGGATACCACCTTTGTCTGTTTGTAACCTCTTCAAGGATACAACAATTTGATTATAACCCGATTTTAAATCAATTTTTGCAAAATATTTCATGTCCAATAATTTGTGGATGGGGGTTTTGATATTGGGAATAAGAAAAAATCCGAGTATATTTTATGATTTATGCCTATTTTAAATTCACCACATATTCTTAAATTTCTGTCTGCTTTTGAGAAAACTACAAAGGAAGAGAACCATTTACTGATACCTGGAGAACATGCTTCAAAATTCCCTCCTCTACCTTTTTCTTTAATTTAGCAGCTACCAAACATAGAAGGTGAAGGGGTAATTTACGGGATTCAAAATAAGACATGGTAGTATTTTCACTTAATTAACACTTCCGTTTTTACTTTTTCTGATTTTATGCTACTGATTAATTTTGATGTATTCTTCTTTAGAACATCTATACCTAGTATCTTATGAATTTTTTACATTCCAATACTGAATCATTTCAAATTGGTCACAGGTTTCAAAATTTCCATCCCAATGATTTTAGAAATGATCCATCCAATTGTCTCAATTTCAGATGAATTTTTCTCAATTATGGTTTACTCATTTCTTCCCAGAAATTTCTTGGGATAAGAGTGAATCGCTCTCCATATCTTCTTGAATTGAAAAAGTCATGCCATTTGATTTAATTTTTTCAAAAAAATTATTTTCCTTTGTAGTGAAAAAAACGTTATAAATTCTCTCTTTTTCTATACTATTTTTTTTTTTAACTTTGCATAGACTGAAAATGATTTTTTCTTCAGCAGTTATGGCAAATTTTCCCCAAAACGGGGTGCTTTTTCTGTCAATTTCATCCTCATAGTTACAGTATTTGTATTTCTTTTTTTGTGCTGTTTTTATGCACGTTTCAACATTGTCCTCAGTAGAATTATATTTTTAATCAATTCCAGTTTTTGTGTAACTTCCACACATGCTGTTAGAAATAATTTATTCAATTGTAATTGTTCCAATGGTTTATATTTATGAAATGTATCAGCCATATCTTCAATCAACTGTAATTGAATAAATTCATTCTCAATAGTTAAATCTTGAGTTCTAAGTTTCTCAAATTCGCAGAATCTTCTAGTTTCTCTTAATCTGTGAAGATATCGCATAATTGATTCATCTTGTTTCTGTTTAATGGACAGGAACTTGCTTCTTTCCACTATGACTAGTTTCTTTTTAGGTCATAAACTTATATTTTTGTGTTCATCTTGTCTGGTTTTACCCATGTCCACATGATTCTCTGTTACAAATTTCTGAAATATCAATGAAAGTCAAATTCCCCAATTGTTTGGTATATGCCATGACAGAAATTTTCATTATAGCTTCACAACCTGCCGAAGCTAGAAAAAGCTCAGTTATTTCATTTTCTCCAAATCTTGCCTCGTCGTCTTTCAATTTTTTAGCCCTTAGGCTGCAAAACACACATTCTGGCTCATCCAAGCAACTTAAACACATTATTGTGACACCATATTGTTGTATAGTGTTGTTCTGTGATACATGATCATTAGTCAACTTCCACCTGTCTCTTTCTTTACTGTACAATTTATAAAATTCTACTCAATATATGCAAATAGGTACAATCCTATTTACCAATTCACTACAGTATCAATGTGTAGTGAACTACCACAGAGGGTAAAAGAGGCTTAGGATAGCATGTATTTTTTTTTTTTTGCAACACTAGAAGCAAATTACTTACCTCCTGCACGAACACAGATTCAAACGTGCCTCACATGTAAAATGTCCAAAAAAGGAACGAAATGGCAGTTTCGCAGGTTACACATTTAAAATAGATAAATCCAAGAGTTAGATACTCTCTCGTGAGATTATCTTTTCACATATGTAATTTTTTGCTGTGAATGAAGAGATAAAAACGAGTCGAACCAGGCGACAGGAACAACGGTTACTGCTATTGGATTGGCTTCGAGTTGTCAAGTTTGTTGGGATGTTAAGAACCGGTCCTGTACGATTACCTTGTCTAGATTGACCAGTGGCTTTTTGTGACTTTTTTTTTTTTTGCACATACAGCTTTTTTAAGCACACGACAGGATCCAATTGCATTTTTTTTTTTTTTTGGCTTCCTGCTATTCCTACTTTGTACATAATGGATGAGGAGGACATTAGCAGAACTGTCAAAGCTCTATTTGTGACCTCTGAAAAAGGATCAATCTGCAACCTCACAACATGGCAGAGACAAATTTGGCTACTGCCTTGCCCTCCACATGGAAGTCCCCATCTTGACATTGAGGAATTTGTAAAGGAGGCTAGGCAATATGGCCACCTAGTCACACCAGACTAATTAATCATAGATCCTCCAGAGTTGGAAGCTGTGGAGAAAAGAATTATTTCTGTTTTGTTATTGACAAAAAAATTAAACAAGTCGATTAAAGCCAATAAGGATTATGTCATAAGATGTTAGCAGAGTAAAAATCCAACAAATAGTCAAATGAAAAAGTTTCCCTATGTGGAAAATACTATTGTCAACTCCAGAAGAATGTATTACATTGAACAAGAGGGAGCTGAAAAACAAGGACAGCATATTGAGAATGAAATACCAAGTAGAACGATGCACATGTGTTACTGCTTGTGAAGTGCCTAGCTTTCTCTGGTCAACAGGTTGGAGCATTTCTAATGCAATATGGAAACTTGATAGCGGTGATCCTGGAAAGAAAGGTAGAAGAGTGGCAGTACTTCGTAATGATGAGCCACAAATCTTTCAATAATGTTCCCACCTGGACACTTTTAAATGGTAGAAAATCACCACTTATCGTCTTAGGATGAAATCCAGCTTGCTGGCATGTGACGAGAACGGGCATTTCTCCGCAGTTTGCTTCCAAAAGGAAAAAGTGTGAAGAGCAAACTGGTCACTGGTTTTGTGTGCTCTTCACACTTTTCTTTCTAATAAGACTTATGTTTGGCATAGCTCTCTGTGGAATAGAAGTCGTACCACAGTTCTCCGTGTTATGTTTAGCAAACAGGTTTGCTAAACATAGCCTTTATGTTCGCCATTTTTTCTCTATTTATACTATCTAATTTGCATACGATACTATACCTTCCTGAATCGGAGAGGTCATATACCCTTGTTTTTTTTCTTTTACTATTCCTGATTATTTTCGTACTGTGTTGTCGTTCCTCTTGTCTTTCTTGTTTTTTCTTTAATGGTGATCTCTTCATTTTCTTCTTCATATTCGTCTGTCTTTTCATCCTCACTTTCTTCCATTTCCTGCTCTGTTCCACTTTTGTAACTTTTTCTCTTGTTTTTATCTTCCATTTCTACGTCATCCAGTTCATTTCTGCTTCTGAATTGATCTGTATGTGCCAGTATATTTTATCTCTTTTTCCCCAAGTATAACCATGTCCTTTTTGTATCAGGAAATTTGATTCTTCTGGTTCAGCCTCTTTATTCTTTCTATACCATACCTTTTCTTTTGTTGAAAGGGGCATAGTTATGGGGACTCTGATTTGTCTACCCATTAATGCCGAAGGGATCAGTTTTCTTCCCGCATGCGGAATGGATCTGTAACTGAGGAGTATTTTTGGTAAATACGCTTCTATGCTTTCATTAAATGGTGAAAATGCTTTTAAACCCATTTTTACCGTTTGTACCATTCTTTCCGCAGTGCCATTGTGGGTGATAAAGTGATGTCTTGTATGGGATGCATTCAATCTGTTTTAACAATACACATCGCAAAATGTCAGTGACTATTTTCTGGGGTACTCCATTCTTTGAGAATATAGTTCTTAGTAGTTGCTTTATGTGGTGGTTTTTCTGTCTTTTACTCTGACAACCTCTGGCCATCCTGAATACAAGTCCATTAATACTAAGAACAATCCCCTATCTTTGATGTGTGTGATCCATGTGGACCCTGACTCATGGCTCTGCTTCTTTGGAACATGAGTGAATTTTTGCTTGCTTGAAGATTTTTTTTTTATTTCCGCACATTTTGGGCATCACTTCATGTATTCCTCTACATTTTCTTTGAATACCCTGGCCACTTGGCTTGTAACTTGTAGTCTTTTTTGCGTTGCTCTTATGCCACAATGCACATCATCATGTACCTCTTTTAATATGCCCCTTTTCAGTATTTGTGGAGCTACTATTATATCCCCATTGCATATTAGGTTTTCTATGGTCAATTTGTGCTTCGTTTCTTTAAAGGGTCACTCTGCCATTGAACAATTGCTCTATATATTATTTTTCATTCTTTCTGTTATTTTGTTTAATATTAGGTCTTGCTTTGTTTTTATTTTGATCCTATTTAGAGGAAGAACGTCCGTTTCTACCCAGTATATTATTTTGTTTTCAGCATTTTCCTGTTTTTCTTCTGTTTCATTCTTGAACTGTTATCTTGATAAAGCATCTACATGAGAGATAGTGTTCCCTTTTACGTATACTATGTCAAAATCGAATGCTATGATCTTTATCGTTCATCTTAAAATCCTTGACGATGTGACATTTGGCAATTCTTTTCTCAGTTTAAAAATGAATTCCAATGGTTCGTGGTTCGATTTTAATAAGAATTTTTTTCCTATCAAAAAGTTTAGTGCCCTTTCCATGCTCCATACAATCGACAGTGCTTCTTTTTCAATATTCGAATAGTTAGTTTCTGCTAACGTTAACCTTCTTGATATGTACATGAATGATTGTTGTTCTTGTGATAGAATAGCAGCAATCGCCTTTTCACTCGCGTTTGTGGTTAATGTCATGATTTCTTTTTGTGGATCAAAAACTTTTATTATTGGTTTGTTCCTCAGTATTTTCTTTAGTGTTTCAAAAGCGATAGATTGCTTTTGTATCCAGTTAAATACATTATGTTTTTTGCGTAATTTTGCAAATGGCTCTATTATGTCGCTGTATCTTGGTATGTATTTACTATTAAAATTTATTAGCTCCCAAAAGGATTCTAATTCTTTTTTATTTGTTTGGCCAGCTATTTCTGTTATTTTCTTTGTTAGTCTATCATCGGGTGATATGCCTTCTTTTGATCTCCTAAATATGATATCTTCTTACTGTCAAAATTACATTTGTCTTTGTTTACAGTCATACCTCTCTACCTTTTTTAATCTCACTAAAATTTGCTCTGTTTTATATTTTAATTCTTCTTTAGTTCTTTCTCCTACACATATATCGTCCTGGTATATTATTATAATTTTTATTTTTTCTAAGATTTTTTCAGTTGCTTTTTGAAAAGTATGGCTCAAAGTCTTTACCCCAAATGTTAGACGAGTCCATCTTAGTAAGTCTACAGGGGTGTTTATTGTGGTGATTTCCTTGAATTTCTCGTCAATTTCTTGTATGCTGCCTTGAGATCAATTTTTGCAAAGTGTTCCACTTTTGCTAACTCGTGGCTCGTAGTTTCGATATCTGGCAAAGGAAAAGAGTCTGAAAATATCTGGTGACTTACCCCTATCTTGTAATCACCACAAATCCTTAAATCTCCATCAGGTTTCTTTATCGCTAATATCGATGACGCCCAATTGCTACCACCTTGAGTTACTCTTTCTAGTATGTCTTGTATCATTTTGTTTAATTTGTCTACCACCAAAGGTAGGATATGAATTGGAACTTTTCTTGACTATATATTTTGGGTGATAATTTTTCTTTTCGACGAATGCTTGCTTTATAGCCTTTTAATAATCCTGTTTCATTTTCTTCTGCTTCCATGGAATTAATTAGTCTTGTTGTATCTACTTTTAATACATCAATTCCTAGTAATCCGTGATGTTTTTCGCATTCTACAAATGTAATAGGAATTGCTTCAAAACGCTTGTCGGTTTCAAAATTGCTTTGAAATGTACCCATTATTTTTATAGTTGTTCCATCAAATTTCTTTAACTGGATGTTGCATTTTTTACATTTATGTTGTCCTAATTTTATCCAGAAATCTTTTGGTATCAACATGACTTCATTGCCTGTATCAACTTGCATGTTAAATATTTGGCCATTTATCTTATTTTTCTCTACTTCTTTTTTGCGTATTCATTGTAAATATTTCAGCTTCTTCAGAGGAGGTTTGTACCTTTTGTCCTCTTTCTATTTTCTTTTTGTATTTGCATACGTTCTGAAAATTCTCTTTTTTTGCAATTAGAGCTGGTCATTTGCATTTGTCTCGTGATTTTTTCCACAATATCTACATTTAATTATGAATTTGGTCGTGCTAGTCCTGTACGTTTCGAATTCTTCTTTTGGTTGATTAAATTCTCTAATCAACTCTAATTGTTGTAAAAACTCGACACTAGCTTCCAAACTTTGTAGACGTTCCAGTATTTTTCGTTTGTGGTACTGGTCTTGAAAGCCTTCAATTATTTCGAGAAGGATTAATTCATCTTCTATAGTCATTTCCCGAGCTCCCAACTTTTCAAATTCACAATACTTGATTCGTTCTTTCGTGCTAGCCTTGTCTCTAAAAACTTGGTTCTTTCAGCAATGACCAATCTTTTCTTTGGTCTTATGTTCTTTTTTATCATTTCAATAATTTTTTCAAATGTCATTTCTTCTAATTCACCCAGGTAACACATTGTCGAAATTTTCCTCACAGCTTCGCACTTAGCGGTAGCAAGAAATAGATCTGTTATCTTACTCTCTCCTCCGTCGGTCTTTGTGTCTCTTAATTTTTCACTCTTCCAAATGCAGCAAAAGTTCTTATCCATATTTTTATGTATTCTGGGTCATCCAGCGAATTTAACAATCGTATCAGTGATGTCATTGTTATGTTTGACATATCTCTCTGTGTAGTAGCAGTCGTAGCACAGTTCTCTGCGTTATGTTTAGCACACAGGTTTGCTAAGCATAGTCCTTATGTTTGCCAGTTGTTCTCTATTTTTATCTAATTTGCATACGATACTACCGAGACAAACAAAACTAAGGACCAGAAGGAAGGAAGGAAAATCCAGCTATATGGAGACCTTAAAGACACTAACCATATTATATGCAAGCCCTTTAAAAGAAAATAGGGAGAAACTTTTGATTATTAAAAAGCAACTGGAGACCAAGAACAAGCCTCCCCCTTCTCAGGTAAATATACATCTTCATCATCACCAAAAAAATACAATAAATCCAAGTACAAACCAATGTTCTCGCACTGAACTCATCCCATCCTCAAATCCTCACCTTTGAAAAAAATCCCACTCCCTTACCGAGCCCACCACTCAATTCCCCCTCCCCTACTACCACCTCCTCCGTCACCACCACCACAAACACTATCAACATTAGTCAAAAGACCTAGAATCTCATTGTTGAGAAGCTCCGAAGAGGAACTCCCCCGCCAAAAAAAAAAAACAGAATACAGAAAGAAATATCATAGTTGGGTGGATGTGTGAGGCTACAAAACTCATATGGTGTGTTGCGAGAGCGGTCTTGGGATGCCAGACATAGAGACTAGTCAAGACACTTTGTGATTGTATTTTCTTGATCAGTTGGGTACCCAAGATGATGAGAATGGCAACTTCTGGAAGGAAGATGCCAAAACAGCTTTCCTGTCTTTGATAAGTGTGCACTTGGCTGAATCAGAGGTGCACCATTCACACTGAAATGATTGCTCCTTCTACAGTGAATGCCATCATGCACTAAAAGTTATTTCTTGGATACAAGCTGGTCTCTCCATTGTTGAGAAAAGCATTATATTGGATGTTAGTTGGTTGTGGGGGTCATTCATGACAGTCTGATCGAAGTACTCAGTCTGACTGAGGTGCTCAGTCTAACAAGGAAGGAGTTTCCCTCAATGGCTTTGGACACTCAGATTGAGATGCCTCACCAATGATGAGGCATCACTCATTGAAATGTATGTCTATCGAGCATGCTTTCTTTCACTGTCCAGTTGTATGCCTGCTGTGCGAGCTTATTGAAGACTACATGGTCTGATTGCTGCATAGACAATTCTTTGTCCTGAATGTCAGTTCTGTAGCAATGTAAGCTCATTGTCAGACAGGAGGGAGCACTATGTGTTTCTGTGTTTGATAGCCATGATGAAAATGGTGGTATGGATGATGAGGATAGATGAATATCACGGAGCATTGCCTTTCTTTTCCCATCAACTGACCTAGCTGAAGGTCAAGATCTGAATGGTGCTAACCTCCAGTGGCATCTCGAGCTGAAGGACCTGTTGAAGGACTTGTTCTTCTGAGAAAAACATGCCTACCTGACCCAGTCAGGTTAAAGTAGGCAAAGTTTTTTCTTTTTGTTTTTTCTGAAAACAAAATTTGTTAACTCTGGTTAACTTAGCTAAGGCATGAATGATTACTGGGCACTTTTTTATTTTTTCATCCCCCACATTTATCAGTTTTCATTCCCCTTCCATCCCCTTTTTAGGTAACAGAAGGCATAGTCCTTTGGAACAGTGGAAACATTTCGTTTTTTTTAGTTTTTTTTCCACTGTATTTTTTGCCCAGTTAACTTTCTTTTCTGCCATTTTTCAATGTTGGTATGATTCCATATGAACATTTTTGTTTACTTGATTATTCATGCAAATCATGGGGTTATTTTATGATGTAAATAAAATCATGTTGTCTATCCCCCTCTCCAGTTATTTGTAAAAACTGGGGTATTAGTTTAGGTATTCATGGAGAGAATGAATTGTTTATATAAATGTGGTATTATGAAGGGATTATTTTAAATATGATTAGGTCAATGAATGTAACTAGTAAAGTTAAATTTTAAAACAGTGATGACCAGCTTTTCTGCACTCCATATTTTTGGCCCTGTGCCATATTTATATACTTTTACATGAATAAATATTCAGAACGGTTACTGCTTTGTTGAACTGGATAAACTTGTTGCAGTCAGGCTCTACTGACTTGTGTTGAGAGGAAACAGAACTGTTTGCAAGAAAAGAAATGAAAACTTTACAACCTTTTATCTTACATATTGTAACAAATTAATGACACAACCTAGTAAATGTTACTTGAATAAATTTGAAGAAAAGGAATTGTATTCATCAGTCATTGGATTACTTTTTATACTAGTAAAATGTGTCTCTGAAGGAATTAAGCAGAACAAAAGCTGATTGCTGAGAATTGTAAGATTTGTCCCAAGCATTCCTTAGTTACCTCCACTAACTCAGTATAAACTTTCGATAAGGTTTAAAATGAATTTTAAAAAATGAAAACACATTCCTGAAGATTTCATTTTAGCTTTAATTGAAATCTAAAGGATTAAATTGACTATTTCCATTAGATAAAATCCTCTGCTGTATTTCAAATAGAAATTATATACATGGGAATGTCAAATATTTGCTCAATTTCAAAAAATCTGTTTACTGGAGTCCAATTCTTACATTTTAACAAGTTTTAAAATAAAATTTAATTATCGATCTTAAAAATCCTCCAAAAATAAAATATATATTTGTGACATGTTATATGAGTAAATTTAGCAACTTTAAAATTAAATTAATCTGATTTGAAACAAATATTACTTACTTATTAGCATAAAAAATAGTATATAATCAATGGATCCTGTTTTTCTCATGTCTTTATTGACATTATCAATAAGCTATGAGATGTTGACATAGTCAGAATTGACATAAATTTATGAAATCTAAGTGAATTCATTTTTGGGGGTTCTTAACTACCTAGTAATTTTTACAAATTAATATATTTTCCGCAATTTTCTAATATTTTATTGACTTTTAGTTACTTCGGAGGATGCTTTATGAAAAAGTAATAAAATTTTATTAGATTAATTTAAAAATTTAATAACTGAGATGAAAAACCATGATAAAGATAACTCAATAATTTATGACCCACACTAAAATGAATACATAAAATAAAAAATATTTTGTGAAACAGAATTTAAAAAAGTAAAAGTTCCTTTTAATTTTAAAGTTTTAAAACTGAAGGGATGATGCTGAAAAGCTGTTGAAATGCAAGCAAGGAATAATGAATTGGAGACAAGGGAATTTCTCTGTAAAAAGAGGACAACTCTTAGAACAAAAGACCTTTGCATAATAATGTTATGTATAGACTATTTATTTATTATTATTTATTTTGTATTTATTCATAAATATAGTTTCTACTTGATTACAATATCACCTAATAGAAATACAGTTTGGGGGATTTTTAAATTATGATAAATTACTATAATACAAATTTTTAAAAAATTCTTGTAAAAATTAATTATTCATCAAAAATTCTTTTTTCTTAATGTCCTAAATATCACTCATTTACAAAAGCAATTAAAAAGTTTTCTAATTAAAT
>CAHIKZ030001361.1:775000-780969 GCA_903632075.3 Acanthosepion pharaonis | reverse complement strand
TCGGCTTGATTCGGTATTCAGCTACCCCCCCTCCGTGAGAGTTGCATATGGCACAAGGCCGACTTTAACGTGGGTTTCCCAGGCCTGTAGGCTCGACCAAAAATACCGTAGAATCCCATATAAACAGGATCGTGTTGGTCAACCTCACCGAACGGGCTCTGCCCAGCTATTGAGCCACGTCCAAACCCTCTCGCCAGAGGCAGAGTTCGACCGTCAATCAAACCGAGGACAATCGATTCGCTATCTGACATCCCACCAGCAGAGGGTTGCAGCGGCACAAGGCCGAGTTTATCGTGGGTTTCCAGGCCGCTCAACAAAAAATGCCCGTATAACCCGTATAAACGGGATCAGGGTCAACCTACCCAGACGAGGCTCTGCCCTTCGGCGGAGCCTCGTCCGTCCTTTCCGCTCAAAAGCAGAGAGTTCGACCGTCAAGTCGAAAAGCTCAGCTCGATTCGATCCCTCTCTCCCCTCCACGAGTGTTAGGAAGAGTTCATTCTGTGATCGCTATAGATAGGACCCATGACAACCCTCGTCTAAAAAATACCGTAGAACATTAATGGTTGAAGAAATTACACCGGCTGGTGGTAAAAACTGCAATAGAAATGGAGCCTTTCTGAAGAGGTTCTTATCTGTAAAAGAAATTCGAATAAAGACAAAAGGAAAAAATACATTAGGTTGCATGCGTTCTTTCAATTTCTTCATTATATATATATATATATATATATATGATAAAATATATATTTAGAAAATATCTTTAAAACGAGATAAGGTAAAGTCAGAGATAGAGCGTATGTAAATATAAATATAAAGTGAACATTGAAGTCAACACTCCAGAGGCAACAGGCTCGTTTCATGTTGGAGCTCAATCGATCAATATATATATATTTCAATAAATATACAATAATTAGGATTTTCTTTTAATTTCATGTGTTATATATATATATATATAAATATATAATATATATATTTATTATAAAAACGGGATTAATGATTATCTATTACAGACAGGATCTAGCTTACATCGAAGTTTTTTAAAAATATTCTTCACTCATCAAGGGTTTGACTGCGTTTTCCTGATATTTCATTTCTGCGTGTTTTCATTCTGTTTTTTTAAAGTTTTTTCTCGGTTACAAAACCAAGATGTGAAATAATCGTGGTATTCTATACATTTACGAAACTTCGATGTCGGCATAACGTGGGTGACACTGATCAATTAAATGACAATATCTCTATATTATTTTTATTTCTGTTTTAATTCTCATTACCTTTTTACATTTAAGACAATATTCCTTAAATTTTATCTTCTTCAATAATGTTTGAAAGTTAGTTTATATGGGCTTCAAACTGTCTTACAATTCATCAATATCTATTGCAATATATATTATATATATATAAGTATATTAATATAAAAATATGATGGCGTAAAACACGAATTTAATTTGCAAAGAACAATAAATGTTCCTAAATAAACCTCGTTCATAACATACCAAGTATTTATCCATGTTATTTTATTATTAATCATAGCTTTCTCAAAACTTTGCATTGGATACCTTTTCAACGTTCGTTTTTTGGTATAAGAATTTTTCAAACAAACTTTTAACAATATATATATATATATATATAACAACTATAGTATATAACATATATATAAATTGTATGTATATATATATATATATCAGTATATATAATATTATATATATATATATATACTATATATATATAATGTATGTATTTATATATCTATATATATATATATATATATATATGTATATGTATAAATATATTATATATAATGTATATATATGTATATATAATATAATGCCTATATATATATATATATATATATAATGTAAATATATGTATAATCCAAATGTTTGTGTGACTTTTAAATAATAGATTGATGTATAAAAAAAAGAAAACTAACCAATCACCATTATGTCTCTAAATTAATTAGCCCCAAAGACCTCCTATCCCAGAATCTTATAAATGAATAAAATAATCTATATTTATATTTCATTTCAAATCAACTTTATATTGTATGAGATAAGAATGAACCATTTTTCTTTTAAATTTATATTTTTGATTCTAACCATTTATAAATGAATTTAGTATATATATATCACCAACAATGTATATTTATATAAAAAAATTAAATAATATTAGTAAATGAATGTTATTGTCACCTTTTACCTAAACATAAATACGAATTTAAATATCAATTTATCTTTGATTCTTTTTTTGATGTTTTTGGCATGGACTGTGTCCATTGGATGATGGACTGTACTAGGGTGCGTTGAGCATGGTTTTTTCAACTTTTGAAAAAAAAAAAGATTGGTGTAAAAACTTTTTAACATGGCGATCACCTTTTTGTGACTGTATTAACGATTTGCTAAATCTTCGAAATAATTGTAATTGACAAAATTATACATACATATCATGTATATAGTTAGTTTTCGTCTTTTATATTTATATATATATACCAGATATATATATATATTAAAAAAACTGTGTATCCTAAATAAAATCTGAATCCAGACTTTCTTATATAAGGGATATTTATAAAAGAAATGTTCCAAATATATATAAAGCAGTTACATAAAGAAGCCACCAAACTCTCATTATATATAGCATTATAAATTTCGACCAATTCAAATATTGACAAATGATTTAACTGAATTTCTGAATTTCACTTTTAGATGACCAAAAAAGTGAACATAGAAGTCAACACTTTAGAGGCGACAGTCTGTTTCATGCTATATGCAATCGTCAGGCCACATATGCTGTTATTTTTCTCGGCTATTTATATATATACGGGTTAGTGGTGCATTGTGGGTATTCTATTATGGCGGTTATTTTTTACCGGAAGTCGCTTTGTTCATTTATTTGGGTCAAGTTATTATTCGTTTTTATTCGTTTTTTTATTTTTTTGTTTTTTTTTTTTTTTTATTTTTTTTTTTTTTTCTTTTTTTTATTTTAGTTAAAATTTATTTATATCACGTATTTAACAGTTTTGTTTTGGTTTGAGAATTTAATTAAAGTTTTGTTTTTTTGGGTTGGTTGTTGTAGTTCATTCTAACTATTATTTTTTTTTTGGCGGAACAGTTTTTTAATTTGGGATTGGTTTGCCTATTTATTTACTTGGATGAATTTAGGTCAATTTATTTTTATATTTTCTCTTTTGGTTTTTCGGTTTTTAAGCAACATAGTATTTATTTATTTATTTTATTTTTTTTTTTTTTTTTTTATTATTATTATTATTTGTTTTTATTTTATTTTTTCCGTTTTTCATTTTTTAGGTTACGTAGTAAAAATTTATTTTCATGCCTGCATTTTGAGATGAGCTCGGATCTTTTATTTAATAATTTATTTTGGTCGGGGAAAGTAATGATAGCTATTTTTTCCTCCAAGCAAAGTTTGCAAGTTTTTGATTGGTTGTTGTAGGCTGATGACTTTTTCCTTATCTTCCAAGATATTTTTGGTGTGATGTGCGTTTTGTTTTTTTATTTCCCAGATATACTTAGAAAGCATAGTACTGTTCGCATATTTACTATTTGTGAACGATGTTTTGTGTGTATAATTTCTTTGCTTCCAGGGTCCTTCAGTTACTCCTATGTATACTTTTTTTTCGTTATCTGGTGATTTTATCGTGGCTTGGTATATTACGTTGTTTTGTAAACAATTTCCGTTTAAGGGACATTCGTTCTTTATTCTGCAGTTGCACGTGGGTTTAATTTGTTCGTGTGGTTTGTTGATAATTTTCCTATTGTGCTTTTTTTATTATTTGTGCCATGCTTCTCGGTGCAGCTGTAGCTGATTTTTACTGTATTTTTGTTGAATATCTTGTGTAAGGTGCTTGATTCTGGGAAGTGTTTGTGTAAGAGTTTGAAGAATATTTTTCCTACGTTTGTTTTTACGTTCTTGCTGTACGGTGGGTTGAACCATATGATATTTCTTCTCCTGTTGGTCTTTTTTGTATTCTGTGGTGAGTATGTGAGTATTGCTGGAATCCGCTATCTTTTTTAGCCGTTTCATAGTCTTTTTAGCTTTGTTAAATAGGGATTCATTGGAGGAATTGTCGGAGAGCCTGCGGTTAATCGATTTTGGTATCTGTTTGATTATAGAAGGCGGATGGTTGGAAGATGTGTGTATGTAGAGTGGTTTATCGTTAGGTTTTCTATGTATGGTTTATATGTGCCTTCTCTTAGGTTGAAGGTCACATCTAGGAAATCTACTTCGTTTAGGTTAGTTTTTTATATCTATGTCGAATCCGTTATTTTTAAAAATCTTTATTATTGCTTTTCTAGTTTTGTCTGTGTTTTGTTTGTTACAGTTTCTTAAGATTATGAGGCCGTCGTCCCTGTAGAGTCCTGTGTCATTTTTTATCTATTATTTTGCTCAGTTCGTGTAGTAAGTAAATGCCTATGATTTCGCAAGCTTCTGCACCGTCAAAGCTTCCCATTGTAGTGTCAAATATCCCATCTTTCTTTATCCATGCTTCTTCATTGTGGAATAATAATGATTTACGGGAGTGCTTAATGATGTTGATTTCGCTTGGTTTTATTATTATTTGTTCCTGAGCTAAGTTGATGGCCTTATCTAGCATACGTTCTGTTATAGATGGGTAAAATTCTTTTATGTCTAATTGTAGGAATTGGCAATTTTGTTTGTTATTTATGTTGTGGAACCAGTCAATAGTTGTTTTCGTATTTTTCCACTGGTTTACTCCTAATTTCTTCCTAAGTTCAGAATTAATTCTTTTTAGTATTGTTTTACTTATTTTACCTAGTTCGCTTTTTGGCTGGGTTTATGAGTCTGCATGCAGGATTAGTTTTGAAATTTTCTTTATGGTCTTTTAGTGTGATAAAGGCTCGTGCCTTGCTAATACAATTTATTCGGTCATCTAGGTCTAATTTTTGGGCGATTGTTTTAGCTTCCTTATTGATATCGTGTTCTGTTGTTTGGGGTGCCTTTTTGTATGTTTTGGTTATGTTGTTCTTGAGTAATTTATTGTGTGTAGGAGGGCTTAGTTTGTATAAATTTCTCGTTTTGTCAGCAGCGATAAATACACTTGCTGAATTGTTTATTTTAGTTATATCTGCTTTTAGTTTTTTTTGGAATGCATCTTGTTTTTTATGGAATTTTATGTTTCTAACTAGGTCAGTTAAGTCTTTCTCGAAATCGTCTAATTCTTTTTTTTTTGTGGGGGGCATTTTTTGCTTTTGAAGAGGAAAAAATAGCTATCATTACTTTCCCTGACCCAAAATAAATTATTAAATAAAAGATCCGAGCTTTCAAAAGTCAAAATGCATCTATGAAAATAAATTTTTTTACGTAACCTAAAAATATGAAAAACGAAAAAATAAAATAAAAAAAAATACAATAATAATAAAAAAAAAAATAAATAAATAAATAAAATAAATAAATAAATACTATGTTGATTAAAAAACCGAAAACCAAAAAGAGAAAATATAAAAATAAATTGACCTAAATAAAAATAAAATTTTCTTTTTCTATATCTTTCCTTAAAACTCCTTTCCTATTTTTTTGCTCATTTTCATTTCCTCTATCTATATAAAAAGAAATGAAAGATATTTAATTATGTAGTTGTTAATTATGTAAAGTTATATCGATTTTGCATAAAATATATTCCGTATATGGTGAGTAAATCGATCAAAAATGAAAAATATATTGAGCATTTTATTAAAGGAAAACAAAAAAGTTCCAATTTTTTTATGTCGAAATTTGAGTTGTTAAAATTTTCAACTTTGTCACAATGATTGTGAATGTAATGTTGGTAGTGGCGTGTTTGCCATATTTATTTCTTAATTATGAATGTAACCATTAAAACTTGTTTGACGAAAATTACAGATAAATTTTTATATTAGTCTTTTGGTAGTATAATAAGTCTGCGTTCATACAGGGATCTTGAATATAGATATATATTATTCATGATTCTATTTAATTAT
>CAHIKZ030001361.1:767500-770000 GCA_903632075.3 Acanthosepion pharaonis | reverse complement strand
TAAATATATTTATATATATATATAAAGCAATATCTATATAGTTCATTATATATAAAGTGAACTTAAAAAACAGAGGTGGCCACAGGTTTGTGAATAGCTTTTTTTAATGATAAAAGATACCAGATAGTTTAAATAACAAATTGGTTCAGGCAAAGTGAGGCTTAAAATTTCAAAGACATCTTTTAAATAAATTTATGTTTTTGGTTGGTATTTTCATTCATTATGTGTTACCTCTTTATGAACATTCAAAATATATATATATATATATGGGCTATATATATATATTTATATATATATTAAAAAAACGGGTTATCAAGATATCGAAAAGGAACACTGTGGAGTAATGGATAATCTCGGAATTGATTATATATGAGCCGGTTCACAATTATTTTCATACACAGTGCTAAACACAGAAAATTAGAGATCCTTATCTTCCTCAATCTATTTAAATATATATATATTGGATACCAAAAAATCTAATGTGCCATACAAGACAGAACCATTCATATTCCAAAGGACTGAATTAAATATATGCCTCGTCAGGCATGTTCGGAGAATATGATCGCCTATGATAAGATAAACGATGGCAACATAAATTTAATGTAAGATATCAATATTGTAAATGGTTTCTTATTATTTGAAATATGAAAACTTCATTTAATCAAACATCCAATCAATATATTTTAACATTTATATATATATATATATATATATATATATATATATATATATATTAAATGGATCTTTAGAATGCTATATAAATTTTTGATTTTATAAAAATAATTCCAGATAAAAAAATTTTAACACATATATTTTAAAAATTTCAAAATATTTTAAAATAAAAAAAGAAAAAATATTTAATAAAATCGAATCATTAGTCTTGAATATTTCTATTCATACGATCAAATGATTTCTTAAATGACTTTTCATTCCGTTGTTTGCCTTAATTATTTGCCTTTCCCTTATGTTTAGCTGTCCAAATTACCTAAGGGTTCCATCTTTCTCAAAAAAATTTTGTCCAAACTGATGTTTGAAAATAAAGCTATCAATTTTCCTTTAATTCCATATTTTGTTGATATTTTCAACATTTTTTGACAGGCATTTTTTCATTATTCAAAATCCTCAGTTTTGGCATATTAAATTTAACAGTTAGTCTGAAACTTTTCTTTATTTCAACTTTTTCTGTCCAAATGAAATGACACTAGTAATAAATGATTTTCTTTGAATAATTTTTATAAGAATAATTAAATTTTGAATTTCCTCATTGTAATCTTCATTTTATCTTAATTATGTTTTCGATGACCATTTACTACATCCATACCTTCAGGAAACATATAACACTTTTAGATATCAGATTAACATCCAAACATTCTGAAAAACAACTTTTTTATTGTATATTATATATATATTTAAGTAGTTAAATTGAAGCTCATATAAAATTCTGATAAATTTTGTTTAATGAATAATTTTTCATAGATGGTGCCCAAATGAAAATTACTACTAATACTTGTGCAATTCAAAATCATTTATAAAAACAAAATCAAAACAACTTTTCATTAAAATATAAATGGCGATGAAATCTACTGCCTCCATCAATATATTTCTATATTTATATATATACTATATATATATAATATATATATATATATATATATATATATATATAAATATTAAAATATATATATAAATATATATAATAAATAAAATATACACAAATATATATTCACATATTACATGTCCTGTTATATAATGTATATATATATGAAAAGAGATACTAATAAAAAGATATTTTGATTTATATTATATATACACACTATATTAAAAAATATATTTATATATATATATATATATATATATATATATATTCACAAAAGCAGACACACACAGGCTATTTTATATTTATTTAAATTCTGGAATTTTCGTAATCCTGTATTTGACCCATTTCTCTATTAACCATTAGTCTCAATTCATTCAGGATACTAATCTATTTAATCCGAATTAACTATAAAACTGTAATTTGCGTAAAAAGAACCGGCTGTTAAAAAAAAGAATCTATTTGAATTAAAAATGTGAAAAATCTCTGAAATGTACAATTTTTATTCAGGAGAAATAAAAAAAATCTTCAAACTAAAAAATTTTGCTTTAAAATAAACTGAAACTTGTCCAAAGAAACTTTCAATATCATTTACAAATTTCCTAATTAATGGTCAAAAAAAAAAAAAGTGAAAATTTTTCAACTGAAAAATATTTCTTTTGGTATCAGACTTAAATTCTGATTCATCATGGGATATTTTTCCTTAACTACACAAATTTAAGTCTAACTAGATGTCTTTATTATCTCATGTTTTAATGTTCAAACAGTTAAAATCACTTTGCCATAACTGTTCGCTTTTAATTTTCCTTTTAGAAATACAACTTCCGTTTAATCCAATTTACCTGAACAACTAAAATATAAATGGAAAAAATAATTAATAATCTTCTATCTTCTTGAATCTAGATC